>CAUYRH010122249.1:0-29821 GCA_963574655.1 Perodicticus potto | reverse complement strand
GAATTGGGGAAAGTGCCCATCCCTGAGGGAGAGGAGGAGTCTTACTTCATATTTCCAGATAAGGAAACTAAGACCTAGCAATGTCAAGGAACTTGAGTCAGAATTCAAATTCAGGTCTCTCTGACTCCAAACCCAGTGGGTGTTCTTTTCTTTGGGCATCAGCCCTCCCCCTGAAACATCATCTGTCCAGTAGTTGCTGGTGGAAGATGTCCCACAGCCATGATGGAGCTGAGAAGAGCCTGGGAGAAGCCCTGGGTGGAGGCTCTCACCCTTCTTCCACCCTCCCTCTCAGGAGCTGCTGGCTATGGGCAAGTTTGTCCTTGGGGACAGGGGCAGGGATGGGAAGCGTGTCTCAAACCCTACAAGGGCAAGGAGAGTAGGAGCCTGTCTTCTCTGTGCCTGGGAAATGGAGGATCCTCTTGGGAACATCATCATATGTCATCTTATCCTTTTCCAGGGGTCTTATATAGAGAGTATCCTGTATTGTTCCTGGGCTCAGCTATAAGATGCCCAGGTTTGGCTCTGGTTTCCCACCAAGATCTCAACCAGGTGGGAATTTTTGCTTGTCCTCAGTCATTGTGAGCTGACTGCACATGTACTCGTGGGACACTGTCAGGGCTGCCAGCCCTACAGGATCTCTGGGGTGAACCGTTTGATTCCCTACCACCCCCATTTGCCCCTTTGCCCACCTGGGCAGCTCTCTGTAGAGCTGTTGCTCCAATTTCCACAAAGAATACCAGGGCCCTTCTGTCTTACTCATTCTTTGAGTTCTCCAAGCCAGTAGAAATCCTTCTGGGAAGCTTTGTACTTGTCTTGATGTGTGTGATGCATGATCCTTGCAATTGTCTTTCAAGCTGCCTTTTAGGTCCTTGACCAGTATTATTCAACCTTTTTTGTCTCCTGGCATACTTGAACCTATAGTTAAACTTTTGCAGTACATTTAAATTGTGTTGATACCAAAAAGGAGCAAAAAAAAAAAAAAAAAAAAAAAATATATATATATATATATATATATTTATTGTGCTTTGAACTTCTTTCAAAAATAATTTAATTAATGATCTTTAAAAATTTTCATGGCACACCAGTGTCCCGCAGCACACTGGTTGAAAATCACTGTCCTAAACCCAGGATTGTACAGTAGGACCAGTACTCTTGTCAGCCAGCTGCCTGGGCTTTCTGGGACTCAGGGTGCTCTTCTCTTTCCTGGAAGTGAGGAATGATGTCGGCAGCTGCCATCCGCAGGTTCTGGGTGCTTTATGCACATTATCATAGTTAATATCCACACCATCATATTGGATAGTAGCAATTTTTACTTTCATCTGACATGTGAAAACAGAAGTTTGGAGAGGATAAGTAAGCATCCCCAAGGTCACGTGCAGAGCTGGGATTTGATCTGAGGCCTGACCCCAGAGCTTCTTTTTCAGTCTTCACTTTAGATCGTGTTCCCCTGAGCGAACATGAAACAAACAAACAAAAACCCTCCATGGTGAAAGATGCTTGTGAGACTTTGCTATTTCCACTCATCTCTTGGAGAATTAAAATGCACACAGCATGTTGAAAGCCCCAATAGATCTTATAGGAAAGACACTTATTTATTTTTTTTATACCAGAATTTCAGACTCCTTTAAAACATGGACTTCCTCCTTATCCTCTTTCTCTTCTTTTTAAGAGAATTCCGCTTCATCTTCTTGGATACCTAGTATTTTCTAGAACACACTTTGGCAACCATTATATTAGGCCAGTCTCCTCTCTTTGGACTTCAGTTTCCCCATCTGCAAAATTAAGGATTTGGGCATCTGGCACAATGGCATGACTGGTACTTGGCCTGCCCTCCAGCTGTAAGCAACCAGAAATCTGGATAAACTATATGAAACAACGACTTTCACAGCTGGGTGCGGTAGCTCACTCCTGTAATCCTAGTGCTCTGGGAGGCCTAGTTGGGTGGATTGCTTGAGTTCAGGAGTTTGAGATCAGCCTGAGCCAGAGTGAGACCCCATCTCTAAAAAAAAACCTAACTGGGTGTTGTGGCGGGCGCCTGTAGTCCCAGCTACTTGGGAGGCTGAGGCAAGAGAATTGCTTACGTCCAAGAATTTGAGGTTACTATGAACTATGAAGCTATGACACTCTACTAAGGGTGACAAAGTGAGACTCTGTCTCCACTAAAAAAAAACAAAAAAACAACTGCTTTCAGACACTGAACTACAGGCAGCTCAGGACTATGATTCCTGAGAGCAGAACCCTTTCTTCATAGAGGTCATTTTCAAACATGGCACAGGATGGTGGAACCCAAGCATAATGGGGCAGTCTCTCTGATTGGAATGGAATTTGGGGAAGTTCAACTCATCTTGGGTTCTATCCTAGCTGTCCTGTGTTCATTCTGCTGGTTAGTCATGGAGTAGGAATTACAGGCCAGGCTCTATAGAAGGCTTCCCCATGGAGGGTTATTTTGGCTGAGACCTTAAGGATGAGTATGAATTCACCAGGCATAAAGAGCAGAAGGAGGGCAGGGGAAGGCAGAGGGAACAGCATGTGTGAAGGCACAGTGAAGGGAGGTATCCAGGCCCCACTGAGAGCCCCCACTAGCTCCCACTAGCTCAGACCTGGGCAGAGAATGGCCATGAGAAATGCAGAGGGCTGGAGTTGAATAAGCCCCTTTTGCAGCCTCCCCCAGGACAGGAGGAGGGAATTGAGTATAGTCACACACCCTGTAACAACTGTTTGGTCAATGATGGACTGTGTATATGATGGTGGTCCCCTAAGATTATAATGGAGCTGAAAAATGCCTACTGCCAAGGTTGCAGTGGCTCATGCCTATAATCGCAGTACTTGGGAGGCCAAGGTGGGTGGATTGCCTGAGCTCACAAGTTCGAGACCAACCTGAGCAAGAGCGAGACCCCATCTCTAAAAAATAGCCGGGTGCTGTGGCGGGCACCTGTAGTCCCAGCTTCGTGGGAGGCAGAGGCAAGAGAATCACTTGAGCCCAAGAGTTTGAGGTTGCTGTGAGCTAAGATGCCACGGCACTCTACCAAGGGTGACCAAGTGAGACTTTGTCTCAAAAAAGGAAAAAAATTCCTATTGCCTAGTAACGTCATAGTGGTCATAATGGTGTAGTTAGTACAAGGCATTACTCACATGTTTGTGGTGAGGCTGGTTAAAGAAACCAACTGGGCTTCTAGTCATATAAAACAGTCTAGCACATACAATTATGTATGGCACACAATACTTGATCATGATAATCACTGTTGATGGTTTGTTTATTTACTACACTATACTTTTTATCATTTTTTAAGAGTGTACTACTATTTGCAAAAAAAAAAAAAAAAAAGTTAATTGTAAAACACCCTAAGGCAGGTCCTTTAGGAAGAATTCGAGAAGGTGCTGTGTGCTATTGCCCCTGAAGGACTTCTAGTGGGACCAGATATGGGGGTGGAAGATAGGGATATTGGGGATCTTGACCCAGTGTAGGCCCAGGCTAAAGTGTGTGTTTGTGTTTTAGTTTTCAATAAAAGAGCTTAAAAAGTAAAAAAAAAAAAAAAATTAAAAATAGGAAAAGCATATAGAATAAAGATATAAAGAAAGAAAATATTTTGTACAGCTGTATAATGAGTGTTTTAAGCTAAGTGTAATTATAAGAGTCAGAATGTTAAAAAAATTTAAAAAGTTTATAAAGTAAACAAGTTACAATAAGCTAAGGTTAATTTATTTTTGAAGAAAGGAAAAATGTTTTTTAATAGATTTAGTGAGTATACAGTGTTTATAAAGTCTACAGTAGCGGACAGTGATGGCCGAGGCCCTCACATTCACTCACCACTCGCTCACTGACTCGCCCAGAGCAACTTCCAGTCCTATAAGCTCCATTCATGGTAAGTTCCCTAAATAGGTGTACTTTTTTTTTTTTAATCTTTTATACTGTATTTTTACTGTACCTTTTCTATGTCTGGTTGTGTTTAGATACACAAATATTCTCCACTGTGTTATAGTCGCCTACAGTGTTCAGTACAGTCACATGCTGTGCAGGCGTGTGCCTAGGAGCACGAGGCTAGACCACACAGCCTAGGTTCGTAGGAGGCGATACCATCTAGGTTTGTGTGAGAATGCTTTGTAATGTGCCCACAACCACGGGCTTACCTAACAACATGTTTCTCAGAAGTCTTCCATCCCAGTCGTGATCCACCATGACTATGTTAGTGAGTGGGAGTGAGTGTCCCAAGGTGGGCGTCACTGTTTCCCTAACCCCAGGACCTAATCTCTGGGGCAAGAGTAGGATGTCCTTGGGAATGCTGACCAGAACAGCCAGGGAGAGGGAAGTTTTCCTAAGGGTGCCTAGGGCTCTGTGAATCTCCAACCTATCCCCATTGGCTGAGGCCCCTGCATAGGCTGACAATGGAAATGCTTGCACAGGAGAAATGCTCCCATTCAGGTGCCTCTCCAGTTAATCTGCAGTGTGTGTGTGTGGGGGGGTTTTGGGAGGGGAGGGCAGCAGCTGCTAACTTCCAGATTTGCTTGTCTTTGAATGGGGGTAATTGCTGGGAGTTACCAATGTTCCAGATTGTTCCCTGGAAGGGGGGAGAGAGGGGGCTGTTATGGGCTCTGCTGCATGCTACCCCCTGCCAGCAGCAGGGTGAAGACTCACCAGTGTGGCAGGGCCATGGGTCCCTCAAGGGTCACCTGACCTGTCAGTCTGGCCCCCAGATGCAAAGGGAAGGGGTCACACAAGGTGGGCGCAGTTAGGCCATTTGGCTCCAGCAAACATCCCAGCATCCTCCACCTTGGCTGCTCTCCCCCTTCCCCTGAGTCCAGTCTGGGGCTCTCCAGGCTGAGGCATGTGTGTCAGGACTGGCTTTGCTTTTGTCTGACTGCAGGAGACCAGCGCAGTGGTGGAGTCACTGAGGCCAGCAGCCTCCTGGGGGGCTCTCCACGACGGCCGTGCGGCCGGAAGGGATCCCCATACCACACGGGGCAGCTGCACCCTGCGGTGCGTGTGGCTGACCTCCTGCAACACATCAACCAGATGAAGACGGCTGAGGGCTACGGCTTCAAGCAGGAGTATGAGGTACACGCAGGGCCCCAGGCCAGCAGGACCCTGGCAGGCCTCCGAGTCTGGCTCCTCTTCACTGTGCATTGACTCTGGCAGCCCTCACCTCAGCCCCTGTTGTGACAGTCCCTGCCACAACCTCATCCTCTCTCTGTACCTTGACCTTGACCCCCATCCTGATTCAGACTGACCTGGTTTCTTACTGTCATGTTAACCCTGATTTGAAATCTGACTATTTGATTTCAACCCTGATTGAAATCTGATTGGAAATCCAGTCTCTATCTGGATCCTAATCTTTATTCTGTCCCTAATCTGAGCCTGACCGCAACATTGACCTCGACCTAACCCTAGTCAGACATTGATCCTGACTCTCACCTTAGGCTCTCTTTCAATCCTGACTGAGATTCTGTCCTACCCCCATCTGTACTCTGACACCACCTATATTCAAATCTGAATCTGACCCACACCTTTTACCTCTTCCCAGCTCAGACCTGGACTTGACCTATTCTAAGCAGTCCCTTATTCCAAAATGTCTCTGAACTCTAACCTTCTTTGTTTTCTTTTCTCATTTCTCTTCCCCAACATTCTTGGTCTCGAACCTGGCCCCTTGCTGATAAAGGGACACACAGTGACTTTATCTCAGGCCCAAAGACCAGCTTTGAACCTGGTCTTTATTGTGGCCCCACCTCCACCCTGCCCACATCATCCCCATTGAGGGGAAGGGATCTTATGAATGGGGTCCCCTATCCCATTGACCACCACTTTCCCTTCTGGCAGAGCTTTTTTGAAGGCTGGGATGCCACAAAGAAGAAAGACAAGCTCAAGGGCAGCCGGCAGGAGCCGATGCCTGCCTGTGAGTTCTGGGGAAGGGCCCATGGTCTAGGGCGGGCAGTGGCTGGGGTGTGGGGGGAATCAGGAAAGGGGAGCACAGCCAGAGTGAGCTCTGGGGAAGCCTCAGAGGTTATGGAAGTGTTGGGAACCATTTACTGAGGGCCCACCATATGCCAAACCCTGTGCGCAGCGTTACATCCATTATCTCACTTATTCCTCTCATGATTACCCTATGAAGTAGTTACTATTATAATCCCCATTTCACAGATAAGGAGGGTAAGACTCCTGCTCAAAGTCACACACCTAATTGCCTGATGTTTGGGAAACATCCCAGCTGTTTGGGAGACTGAGGCAGAAACATCGCTTGAGGCCATGAGTTTGCGTGTGCAGTGTGCTGTGATCGTACCACTGCATTCCAGCCTGGGCGACAGAGTGAAACCCCTATCTCTTAAACAAAAATTGCCTGAGCAGCATATGCTCTTGGCCTTCCTTGATTTCAGACTCTAACCCCTGGCCTATCCTGCCTCCTGCAGTGTCCAGAGCCTACTGGTCCATCCTGAGCTTCTAGGCTTCCTGGCTGCCCTGCCTGTGTTCCACCCCTGGCCTCCAGGAAGACCTCCCCAACTGTCCCCACTCTGGGCTGCCCAGTTCAGCCCCTGTCCGCCTGCTCTGTGTTTACAGATGATCGGCACCGAGTGAAACTCCACCCAATGCTGGGAGACCCCAATGCCGACTACATTAATGCCAACTATATAGACGTGAGTGCCTTGCCCTGTCATTTCTGCAGACCTGGCCCTGTCCACTCCAGGCTCACTGTCCAAACAGGGCGGAAACTTGTCAGGGGATAAATAGGGGTTGAGAGGGGGCTGAGTTCTGAGTGCCTCTAATATCTTGCATTTGGTGCCAGGGAGCTCAGAGGAGGGGGAGAACAGAGTGGGTGGCAGCCTTTAGGAAGGCTTCCTGTAGCCTGGAGTTGTCTTGAGAGATGGGGGGCTTCAGTGAAGTAGAACAAAGGGAAGAGGCAGACAGCTAGGCCGAGGGATGAGGAGGTATCCCCTTGTGCGAGGGGCCAAGAGGCTTGAAGGGCGGGATTCTCCCAATTCACTGTGAGGCTGAAGAGGTAGGCAGGAACTGGGTTGCGAAGGCTTGAATGGCAGGCTCAGGAATTGGGGCTTATTTTGGGGGGACACCAGGGAGTTTTGACAGTGTTTTGACTATGTTCAGAAGGATGCTTTCAGAATAATAGTGCACATTTATTGAGAATGTACTGTGTGCCAAGCATTTTATACCTAATATCTCATTTTATATAATCCCTACAACCACTCTTCAAGGTAGTCAGCATCATGACCTCACTTTATAGGTGAGGAAACTGGGGCTCAGAGAGGTAAAGCTACTTGTCCTAGGTCACACAGCTAGTGAATGGTTGAAAAAGGGCTCAAACCTCAGCCTATCTGTGTGTCTCCAAAGCCTTTGCAGCTAACCATTAGGCTATTTCCACACCCACTGCAGCAGCTGGACCTGGGTGGATTGGAAGGAGGGGCCAAAGACAGGGCAGACAGCACGAGGCCTGTGTTTGGATCTCAGGAAGAGGTGATGAGACTACTCCAGAAGGGTGGATGAGGGGTGAGACAGGACAGGGGCCCAGGGACCCTGGTCAGACTCCCCCATCCCTGCAGCAGACCCAGTTTGGGAGGATACCATTTGATCGTTTACGAAATATATTTTGAGCACTTTCTACGTGCCAGGCATTGTGCTGGGCACCAGGATGTGATACAGATGTGAACAAGATAGGCATGGCCCCTGCTTTCTTTGAACAATGTGCTAGTCAGGGAGAAAGGTAAACATGTATGCGAATGAATAATTTCAGATTGGCTGGGGAAGCACAGGTCAGAAAAGAGGAGGTACGTTCTCAGTGTCCTACAGCAAGCTAGTGGCAGAGCCAGGGCTGGCACGGAGAGAAGGAAGGAGCAGGAGAAGGGAGAAGCGTCACACAGGCTTGAGGTGTCAGGAGGATCCAGGTGCAGGTCTGGGAGCAGAGGTGGTCAGCGACCGGGAGGTGGTCTCTCCTCTCCCTCTTCTTATCCTCCTCCTGGGGCCAGATGTGCTGCCCCATGTCCTCCAGAACCCCTTGCCTTCTCCCCCACCCGTTCTGTCCCTTGGCTGGGGTTAGGGCTGGGCCTGGGCTCACAGACTTGGGCAGCTTTGATGACAGAGGGCCTCTCCTCCGTCTAGTCAAGGTCCCAGTCGGCTTCTCTCGGGCCCCAGCAGGGACATGCCACCCACCCCTCTCTGGCCCAGACTGGCCTGGCCTGGCCTGCCGTCTCTGCTCTGCCTGCCCGCTCACATCGCCCATTCTGGCCACTCCTGTGCTCCGTCCACATCCATCTGCCTCTGGCCTAATATCTGTCTCTTTTGCTTTGTACTGTTCCCTCACTGGAATCATTAAGATTCGGATAAACCGTGAAGTAAGTATCTCCCTCCCCTCCTCCTCCTCCTTCTCTTCCTCCTGTCTGTCTGACTGGCTGTATCTCAGACTCTCTCACGGTCTCTGGCTGTCTGTCTCTCTCTGTCTCTGTCCTCCTTCCCCTCTACTTGTGTGCCCAGCACCAACTGTCCATTTCAGCAGCCCGGCCAGGGGCCACCCAGGACGGAAGATTTGACAGTGCCCCTATTGTAAGCGATTCCCTCCCATCCACCACTACCTTGAGACCAGGCAGCAGTGTTGGAGTGCTTGCATCAGCCCCCACTGTCGGTCACCTTTGTCCCTTAGCCCCACCACTCCTAATGAGTCCTCACTAGGAGGACCTGCAGGACTTTGGGACAGGTAGGGAGAAGGAGGCTGCCCAGGGTGGCCCTGTCTCTGTTTAGAGGTCAAGGTCTTTGGACAGCCCTGGGTCAGTCCCCCTAACACCAGGATTCCTAAGGTTCAAATCCTTTCATGATTAGTTTTCTTGAAACTCATCCCCAACCACTTCGCCCTCAGTTTAGCCCTAATTCAAGTGTTTTTGGGGGGAGCAGTTTGGGTATTCTATTTTTAAAAATTGTGCCATCTTTTGGCCTTTAAGAATTAAAAAAAATACCCTAATACATCAAGTGATCTTCTAATTTGGTTTTTAATACATTTATAGTAAGTATTTTCATTAGCATTTAATGACTGAGGGGATTATTTGCTATTATGTGCGTCCTTTTCTTATTTTATCTCCTATTTTCTTTAAAAAATATATTTCTTGCTTTTTTATGATTGCTCAAATACTGTGCATTATCATATTTTCAGACAACATGGAGATGCTTAGGATATAAACATGGAGATGCTTAGGCTATAAAGTGAAAGGCCCTTAGGGCGGCACCTGTGGCTCAGTGAGTAGGTCGCTGGCCCCATATGCCAAAGGTAGTGAGTTCAAACCCAGCCTCGGCTGAACTGCAAAACAGAAAAATAGTCTGGCGTTGTGGCGGGCGCCTGTAGCCCCAGCTACTCCAGAGGCTGAGGCAAGAGAATCGCCTAAGCCCAGGAGTTGGAGGTTGCTGTGAGCTGTGTGACACCACGGCACTCTACCGAGGGCGATAAAGTAAGACTCTGTCTCTATTAAAAAATAAATAAATAAATAAATAAAGTGAAAGGTCCTGGGTGGTACCTGTGGCTCAAAGGAGTAGGTCACTGGCCCCATATGCTGGAGGGAGTGGGTTCAAACCCAGCCCCGGCCAAAAACTGTAAAGTGAAAGGTCCCCACAGTCGTGTCTCCTGGAGATGACTGGTTAGCCCAGAAGTACCCCTTATTTGGAGAGTGCCTTAACAGTTGGTTTGTCAATTTCTCACATTTAAAGGGAATATGAGGCTCCCAAAATACTGTGGATATGTTCGGCCTTTGTGCCCCGTGAGGAAGTGACAGGTACAGGTCATTGCCCTTCTTAATATCTCAATTTTCACAATAACCCACTTGCTCTCAAGTCCAACCCATTTGGTTCTTTGTTGTCAGACTCTTAAGAATTACCCTGGGAAGAGTGGCTTAATACTTGTTCAAACGCCAGTTAACAGTAATGCCATTGACTGAGCTCCTGGTGTGTGCCAGGCACTTAAGACACATCATTTCATCTTTACCACACTCTGTATCTTAGGGACCATACTGACCTGCATTTGACAGGTGAAAAAAATTGAGGCTTGGAAAAGTTAAGTGACTTGCTTAGGGCCACAGAGCTTTTAACTGGCAGAACTGGGTCACAAACCCAGCCTTAGCCTTCAACCCTTATGCTGGACTGTGGTTCTCACCCTCTGTGGGTGCACCAGGATGCCCTGGAGTCTTGCCTGTAGTGCGGGTGACAGTCCCCTGCTCTACCCAGTGAGGGCACTGTGAGCACCTGGGACCTGCCCATGCCTCCTGGAGAGTGAGGGCCAGTGCTGTCCAAGGTTGGTCTCCAGCTTTGGTGTATGCAAGGCGATCTACTGGTCTTCCTTTAATTTCTCTTTCTGTCCTTTATGTAATATAATTGTGCGGTAATAAACAGACACATATTTTTAAAAAGTTAATATGCAGATATTGAGGATTATTTGCTCAAAAATTGTTTCAGGTAGGATTGTGTGATAGTTGTGTGCCCATTGTATGACACTTTCTCCAAAAGATACCTCCAAATAACAGAGGAATAAGACACTGGAATGAAGTAGAAATGTTTGTAATAGAGTTGAATTTTGGACCAACTGGTCCTTGGGCAAATGGATCGGTTTTAACTGAGTTCTATTCCTCTAGTTTGAGCACTGGCACTGTGCCTGGCACTCAGGGCAGAGCTGAGGGAAGCAGGTGAGGCCCCTGATCTCATGTGGCCGCCTGAGGCAAACTGGTTTTAGGTGGGGCAGCCTGTTTCCAGCTTGACTAGCGCTGGCGGTGGAAGGAAAGCCTGGCTGCACCTTTAATGGGCCCCCTATCCACCCTGTGCACCTCCTTCTCTGACCCAGCTGCCTAGTGGCTCTGTTGAGGACGTGAAGCAGACGTGACCACAGGAGGGAGTTAGGCCAGACCTAGAGAGGTTCCCAGTGGTGAGGGCTGAGAGTCTCTAGGAGGTTCTTCATTATTAGCAGTAGTTTTGACTATGTTTTGGTGATATTCATGGGAACAGTAGGTAGGCATACGACAGAATCTCCATGTGTGTCCCTGCTGTTATCTTCTTACTGCCAAGGAGAGCGGAGGCCGAGGGAGCTGGAGAGCTCTGGCTTCTTAGAGTATGTTTTGAGGCCCAGCAATGTGGGCACCACCTGGAAGCTGGTTGGAAACGCACCGTCCCAGGCCCTACCCTAGACCTTCTGAATCTGAATCTGCCTTTTAATAAGATCCCTAGGAGATTCATGTGTACACTGAAGGCTGAGAAACATCCTCTTAGCACTCAGAGTCACACAGCTACTCCTTGGCAGAGCTGCCACAGAGACTGAGGTCTGTTTGACTCCAAGAGTGTTTTCTAACCCTACAGTCAATCGCCTTCCTCCCTAGCAGTTCTCGACATCCACTTTTATCCACTTGATCCATTTTTATCTTCACGGATATTCTTTAAGCTTTAAAATAGTAGTAGTAATAATAATAGTGGCTACTACTGATTAAGTGCTGACTTTGTGCTTGACACATTGCCAAACGCTTATTTAATCCTCACAACAGCCCTAGGAGGGAAATACGTAGTGCAACATTTATGCTGTTTTATAGATGTGAAAATGGAGGCGTAAAAAAGTGAATGGGTTTTTGCCTAAAGTGCACCCAGCTGGCAAAAGGCAGAGCTGGAATTTGAACCCTAGCTGTTGCTGGGGAGCTATGTTGAGAGTGTGAACTTGATGCAGGGGTCGACGGTGATGGTTTCCTGCAGTTCTCATTTCCATCTTGCCCACAGTGATGCCCTGGGTATCTGGTGGGCTCTTGTGCCCAGAAAGATGAGGCCTGTGGCAGGATCTCAAGGGTGGCTGTGGAGCATAGGGTGGAGCATAGGTGGCGCTGGACCCTCTCCTCAGTCTGAGGTCCTGGGGGATGGAGGTTAAAGGAACTCTTGGCCTGCTTTGTGGGAAATGGTGCAGGTAAAGTGCTTAGCACAGTATGTGATCGATCATAACACGGTCTCAAAAATTCACCATCATTTTTACTGACTTTATAGATTATTATCTAAGGGCCATGAGTGATCCTTGTGCTCATACATTTCCAACCTGAAGCCTGCATCTAGGCCTCCCAAGCTGAGTGACTGAGGTGGTGGGGAGGGGTTGCTGTCCACTCTGGTTGCCCTGAGGATGGCTGTGATAGCTGACAAGCTCTGGTTACCCCATGTTGGGGATCTTTTGGGACTCTGTCATCCTAGGGCAGGGTTAACCTAGACTTTTTCTCCCAATAATAGCCTGGCTGTAAGCAGATAACTCTCCCCACTTTATGGGTGGGGAAACCCTCTGGCCCATGAAGGAGTCCTGTACTTCCTAGGGCCTTACAGAAAAGGTGGAATTAAACCCAAGATACTAGTGTCCTAGTGCATTCTTCCTTCCTTAGGGACTGAGAGAACAAGGTCACCCTGGTTAGGAGGCCATGGGGATGAGAGTGGGGTAGGTTCCTGGAGGGGTGGGGGTGCTGCTTCTGGGAGAAGAAAGCGAAGGAAGTCTGGGCAGTGAGGGGGTGCTCCCTGGGGTCTAACCACGCCCTCTTCTCCTGTTCCAGGGTTACCACAGGTCAAACCACTTCATAGCCACCCAAGGTACCTGGCATCTCTGCTACGTGTGCCCAGCGATATGCTGGAGTCCCCTCTGCCTACCTTTCTGCCTTCCTGCTGCTCTGCCTGGCTCCTGTCTGCCTTCCATCTGCCTCCCTGTCTCTCTGTTTGCTTGTCTGCTTCCTGCTCACTGGCTGAGTCTCACCTGGCCCTTGGCCTCAGTCCCCCCTTTGTGTTAGTGTTCAGTCCTTTGAAAGCTCCCTGTTCTGTCTGTGTCCAAGGTGGCATGTGCGCAAGAGCTAGTCAGGCTCAGTCCTCCTGGATGTGGATTGTGCCCCTCGTTCTGGTGGCTGCCTGGGTTTGGGCCTCTTTTCCCTGACTGTCCATCTGTCCGTCCCTCCTAGGGACTTGTGCTGTGGACCCAGGGTCTGGCCCTCCAGCTCTGGGTCCTCTTCAGGGTGCCTGGGGTGTGCAGCCAGGCCCTCTCCTGATGGCCCGCCCAGGGCCCTGCAGGCATGAGTGGGCTGTTGAGAGGTTTGTGTGGAGTGGTGGTGCTGGACAGTGGGGTATGCTGGCCCTGGGTGGAAACTTTGCCTCAGGGGCAGGCACACTCTGCATCCCCAGGGCCGAAGCCTGAGATGGTCTATGACTTTTGGCGCATGGTGTGGCAGGAGCACTGTTCCAGCATCGTCATGATCACCAAGCTGGTTGAGGTGGGCAGGGTAAGCGGGGCTGCGGGGTGGGCTGGGGGGGACATGGAGGGCCAACGGGGTAGTGAAGAGCCCACTGAATCCTGTCTCGTGGGGACTGCAGGTGAAATGTTCCCGGTACTGGCCAGAGGACTCAGACATGTACGGAGACATCAAGATCACGCTGGTGAAGACGGAGGCTCTAGCTGAGTATGTCGTGCGCACCTTTGCCCTGGAGCGGGTGAGTCTCCCTGCAGAGGGCGCCTGAGAGGTGGGGCAGGAGCAGGAGGGGCCAGGAGGGTATCACTGCCAGCCCGAGCGAAGAAGCTACCTAGTCACTGTGCTGGGAGCACCGTGCTGGGGTGGGGGCATGGAGGGCCAAGGGGGTAGTGAAGAGCCCACTGAATCCTGTGGAAGATGGCTGTCTCTACTGGTGACTCCAAGAGGAAGTTGAGACAGTGGAAATGATGACAGTAACTGCCAGGTGCTGCCTCCCACTCTGCACTGAGCTTGTTACCCATGTTATTTCAGTCCAGGAAGGTGCTGCAGATTAGGCGTCTACTATCAGCCCATTTTACAGATAAAGAAAGTGAGGCTCCCAGTGGTTATGTCATGTATAACATTAGTGACTGGCCGCTGGGCCCTGTCCATGATCCCATTTGATCTGCTCTGTAAAATCCTTGGAGGAAAGAGGGTTTTTCCCCTTTAAACCAGACCCAGGGAATCAAAATGATCTCCTCTGTTTACACAACAAGCTGGTGGCAGAAGTGGGTGTTTAAAAGAGTATCAGGCAGATCCTGTCCAAGTCCTGTATGTTGTCTGTTTGTCTAACCCTGCAAAATGGCTTCTCTTCTTTGAGCCTTAGTTTTCTCACTTGTACAATGGGACATTAATACCTCATCAATATACTATCATTGGCATTGATTGAGATCATGTGATGAGGAGCTCATCACAGTGCCTGGTGTACAGCAAGTGTCTGACAGACGCTGCCAGTTGCCAGTTGCTCTGACTGTTATTACTGTGTTCTCTGCAGAGAGGCTACTCTGCCCGGCACGAGGTCCGCCAGTTCCACTTCACAGCATGGCCAGAGCATGGTGTCCCCTACCATGCCACAGGGCTGCTGGCCTTTATCCGGCGCGTGAAGGCCTCCACCCCACCTGACGCCGGACCCATTGTCATCCACTGCAGGTGGGAGCACTGGGTTCCCAAGGAGAAGAGGACCAGTGGGGAGTTGGGCTCAGGGGGGGTTGTTTCAGGGTCTATAGGAGGGCCCAGGCCTGGGCTTATCCTGCCCAGAGACAGAGGACCAGAAGGAATGACCCTGGAAAGACCCTTTGCCCTTTGTTCTTTGACTCTGAGGTTGGCACCTTCATGTACCCGCTAAGACCTGTGAAGCCCCTTGTACTTCACAGGGAGGGAGGCAGTTTAGGGGTTGGCTAGGCACCAGGCACAATCGAGTTTGGCCTGCATCTACTGAACAGGTGCTACATTTGGCCCAGGGCTGGGAAGCCTTCACTTCTTTGCCAAACTCAGTGGGCCTTCCTCACTCCTTGGCCTTCATACCCTTAGCAGACCCTGAGTGGCTCCTTTGACCCCAGCTGCCCTTCCTTTGTCTGCTCTGCTTCCTCCCTGGCTGCACATCTTTCTCTGGCCTCTTAAATGGGGGCCCAGAATCCTGTCCTCCCCACCGCACAGCCCTAAGAGCCTGTCAATGC
Source organism: Perodicticus potto (assembly GCA_963574655.1). Taxonomy (NCBI): domain Eukaryota; kingdom Metazoa; phylum Chordata; class Mammalia; order Primates; family Lorisidae; genus Perodicticus; species Perodicticus potto. The sequence continues at coordinate 14,894 of CAUYRH010122249.1, read as the reverse complement.
TGGGGCTTTGGCAAGTAACCTGGACCAACAAGTCCAAGTCCTCAGTGTCTTGTCTGGACTCTTCTATTGGATTTTTACGAGCTCCTCAAATGCCACAGGGCAGACTCATTCTTCTCCCTGCCCTGCCACCTGTACCAGCTTTTCTTTGCTTTCTTTAGGCTCCTGTAAGATACCATCTTATTAGAATATTAATGTAACTTTCTTGATATGTAATACACTTAAAGCAAAGTGCACAAATACTAAATGTGGGACAGACACATCCACAGTGGCCATGTGGCAGAAGAGTGTTTTAATAAAAGCCTTCCCAAATTGCTCTGGGAGCTCCAAAGAATATCTGCTCAGAAGTGTTAGAAATGCTCCAGTGAGAATGTGAATGGGTAGGAGTGTGTAGGGTTTTGATGGATGTGCAGGAGATCTGGTGATACCCAAAAGGAGAGGACATTCTTGGATTAGCTCTGAGCATCCCTATTGTCCCTCTCCTGTAGCCCAAGTTACTAAGAGACTTCGTCTCTGCAAACTCCCTGCCCTCACCATCCCTCTTCTCCATCCCAGCTCTGTCCTGTCATACTTCACGAGACCTCCTCTATCCAGCATCCTGATTCCTGGCTTCTTCCTGCTGGGGGAGGGGAGGTCATCTCTGGATCCCCATCCCTGTTTGGTATAGATACAGCCAGTCCTCCTCTCCTCTTCTTAGTCCCAGGCTCCCTCCCCAAGGGTCTCACGTGGCCTGGGGCTGCTTTTTCCCCAGCGCGGGCACTGGCCGCACGGGATGCTACATTGTCCTGGATGTGATGCTGGACATGGCAGAGTGTGAGGGCGTCGTGGACATTTACAACTGCGTGAAGACCCTCTGCTCCCGGCGCGTCAACATGATCCAGACTGAGGTGCAGGGACCTGGCCCTGTCCCCACCAGTCTCTCTAGGACAGAAGTCTCTCAGGAAGGAGCGCAGTGCTGGTGGAGTGTGTCCAAAGGCTCTTCCCTTCCCTAGGGTCCTTCCTGAACTTGGCTGCCAGCCTCTGAGGGTCTTCCCAAACTCAGCTCCACTGGGTTCTGTTGGGGGAGGTCAACAACAATGGGTTTTTTAGTCAAGACATCCCTGGGTTTGCATCCTCACTGGACGTGTGACTTAGGGCTGTCCCCTTATCTCTCAGAGCATCTCATAGGGATGAAATAGGAGATAAATGAGCATGTACGTGGTGGCATGTGGTTGGACTCCATCCCAGAGTACCTTACCTTGACCTTGAGCAGCTCTACAGCTTCTAGTCCTCTCCTTATTCTTGTATTCTTGTCTCCTGTTCCAGGAGCAGTACATCTTCATTCACGATGCAATCCTGGAGGCCTGCCTGTGTGGGGAGACCACCATCCCTGTGAGTGAGTTCAGGGCCACCTACAAGGAGATGATCCGCATTGATCCTCAGAGTAATTCCTCCCAGCTGCGGGAAGAGTTCCAGGTGGGGAACGAGCATGTGTCTAGGTGTGGGGCGTGTGTCGGGAGGTCCTCAGTACTGTAGGAGTCATTGGGGACCCAGCAGGAGGGACCAGACCGAGACCACAGTTGGAGGGATGGGGTTGGGCTACAAGGAAGGACTTTGAGACAGTAGAGGAGATGGTGCATTCAAATGGTTAAAAGCACAGGCTTTGAATTCAGATAAACCTGGGTTTAAATCCTAGCTTACCTAGTTAAGAGGTATGAGCATCTTTGAACAAGTCACTTTACCTCTTTAAGCTTTAGTTTTGTTACCCAGAGAAGAAAAATAGTTCCTATCTCCTTTGCAGTGTTTGTATTAAACTCTTTTGGTTGTGAAAGATTAAAAATCCAGCTCTTGTAAATGAAAAGTCTGAGGAAGGTACAGTTTCAGTTGTGGCTGGATCCGGGGGCTCCAGTGATGATGTCAACACTTCATCTGTCTCTGCTTTTGGTTCGCTTTCCTGTTTCTGGCTTCATTCTCAGACCTGCTCTTGGCACCCAGCAGTGCCAGGCTCACATTATCTCTACTGTCGGGAGACTGTGGAAAAGGAGACTTGCCGCTCTCAACAACCCCAGCAAGTCCTAGACTAGGCTCTCACTTGCCCATCCCTAAAGCAGTCACTGGGGCCAGTGGGAGCTCGCTGATTGGCCCTGGCTTTGGTTGCATGCCTCCACAGCCTGGTCTGTCACTAGGCAGGCAGAGACCAGAGACAGTCTTTTCACTAGGGTTCCTGCAAGTGCTTAGTGGATGGCACATGCTGGGTGCTTGGTGCTCCAGAGCTGGCACAAGTTGATGCCACAGGAGATGCTGCCAGTGATTCCTGGAGGAGGGGGTCAGGCTTTGGGTATCATGAGACTTAGGTTCTCCCTGAGGGATCCTAAGAACAAGATACACTGAGACCCCGGGAAGCTGGAGGCACGAGGTTGTCAGGCATGGGGATGGAGGAGATGCCTCAGAGGCCCTGGCTTGATTTAGTGCCAGATGCTCAGGACTTGTGTTCTGTTGAGACAGGCTGTGACCAAGGAAGGTGACCACCTCTGCCAGGTCCCTGGAGTCTGCTTTGTGGAGGGCATGGGGTTTCAGGGCTTGTCTCAATGAAAGCATTGCCAAGCTAGTAACGATCCTCACTGTGCCCTGCGTGTGCCAGGCTCAGATGGGTGCTTGTCGTAGTCTCACTTTATCCTCCCAGCAGCCCCATGGAGCAGGCATATTACTTTCCCGTTTTACAGTTGAAGGAACTGAGGCTAAGAGATATAGTAGCTTGTCTAAGTTTACACAGGTGGTAAGAAAGCAGCCTGTGGTCTCCAGAGCTCTGGCTGGACCCAGAGTGGCCTAGCATCAGGGAGCCTAGGTCCCTTCCCTCTCTCCTTTATCTCTGGATCTCAGTTTCTCCATGCATGAAGTGGGGTTCATAGCACAGCCTGTCCTCTTTCATGGGTGTGATTCTTCACCTTCACTCCTACTTCCTGTAGACGCTCAACTCAGTCACACCACCGCTGGATGTGGAGGAGTGCAGCATCGCCCTGCTGCCCCGGAACCGTGACAAGAACCGCAGCATGGATGTCCTGCCTCCTGACCGCTGCCTGCCCTTCCTCATTTCTACCGATGGGGACCCCAACAACTACATCAACGCAGCTCTAACTGATGTGAGAGCTTGGAGATAGGCTGGGCTGAGGACTTCCCCTCCTGGCAGCATCTGGGAGGGTCCCGGGGCCAAAGGAACAGAGCTGAGGGCTCAGGTGGGGGGGACCCTCTGCTCATTCTGGGATACAGTCCCATGAGGTGACCCTCCTACCTCAGTGACCTTCCATTCAAGGTGTTCAAGCCAGTGCTCCCCTGTTATGTGTTACTTTCAGCCTGCATGGGGGTCTGGGTTGTGGAGTTCAGGCAGGGCTGTCTCTAGGATCAGGCCCAGTAGAAGCTGAGGTTGGTTGAGTGAATCAGAGGGACTTTGGCTGGGGATCCCTTGAGGGTTTGGGTTGGGACTTAGGACCTGATGTTTGGAACCAGGGGAGCTTATATTGAGGAGGTTGAGCTGGAGAATGCTCCAGAACCTGGCCTGAGAGGGTGACATGCCCCCTGGCCCCAGCTTGGCTATGGTCTGAGGGCTCAGGAGGGGTCTCTGCCTCCTTTGCTGAGTGCGACAAGCAGAGCAGGAGGTGGGTCCTGGTGCTTCAGGGCCCCAATGAATAAGCCCCATTCCTCCATGCTGGAGCCAGTACAGGCAGGCGGAGATGAAAATGTTGCAGATAAAACAGGAGGGTGCTTTATTTATTTATTTATTTATTTTGAGACAGAGTCTCACTTTGTCGTCCTTGGTAGAGTGCTGTGGCGTCATAGCTCACAGCAACCTCAAACTCCTGGGCCAAGTGATTCTCTTGTCTCAGCCTCCTGAGTAGCAAGGACTACAGGTGCCTGCCCCAACACCTGGCTATTTTTAGAGACAGGATCTCAGCTGTTTTTAGAGATGGGGTCTTGCTCTGGCTCAGGCTCATCTTGAACACATGAGCTCAAGCAATCCACCCACCTTGGCCTCCCAGAGTGCTAAGATTATAGGCATGAGGGTGGAGCTTTAGATAAGTGGCCAAGTAGGCTGCTGCTCTCTCTGTGTTAGGTGAACTTGCCCTCCCGGGTGCAGCTGTATACCTGCAGGTCACCCCTCCCCCTGAGGAACAAACCTTTATGTGTGGCAGGGACAAGGGCAGATAGAGTGTACACCTGAGGGCAGGCTGGCCCAGAAGAGAGAGGAAGGAGCAGAGCTGAGCACCCTCAGCCATGGGAGGAGGGAATGCAGGGCTGGGCCAAGGCCCGCTGTCCCTGCTGGATGTCCCTCCATGTGGAAATGAGAAATGCAGAGACGGGAGATGCTCCCACAGCAGGGCACAGGGAGATGGGCTTTCTGTGGCCGGTTCCTGGCCAAGAGCCCTTTGGCAGGGTAGTGCGGGGGACAGTGGGGTTTCTCTGAAGAGGAAGAGCTCCCACTCTTGCTTCCTAGAGGGCTTCCTGGTGGGAGCTGAGCTGAGGCGAGGAGCAGCTCAGCCACTGATGAGAGGGGCCCATTAGTCATTTTCACTCAGCCTGGTGGATGGAGAGTGTGTGTGCGTGTGTGTGTGCCCATGTGCTTACCTATGGACATCTGGTCTGCTGAGGGTCAGGGGTCCTGGACAGGTGGCGTGGGGTACTGGGAAGACTATTGAACTAAAGTTAGGAACCTGTGACTTCCCTCCCGGTCCCCTCCTTGGCCTCACTGAGCTGATCTGCACATGGGGGTGGGGAATGGGGTGGCTAGAGACGCTCTAGGTCCTGAGCCTCTGAGCTGGGGCTCGCTGGCCCTGGTAGGAATGGGTCTGTTGGGTGGAAAAACTCTGCAACAACCATGCCCCTCCTGGGCTCCTCGATGCCTATGACCCTAGCCACATGGGTCCTGGTGGTATAGGATTCTCAGGGGGCCCTGAATGTGGGGTCTGTTTGGGGTGGTCAAATCTTCAGGGAGCCCTGTCCTGCACCCAGGGCTGAATTTTGGAGTTTGGCTGGGCCTGGCCCTGAGGAGCTGCTGATCTGTGAGCCTTCAGAGAGGCCTGGGGAGAGGCAGCTAGTGGATTGGGAGGGAGGCCCTTGTTTCTCTCTGGACTGTCCCTTATAGTATTACCAAGGGCAGGTCAAAGTTTAGTCAGGGTCAAAGCCAGAGGAAGCCACATAAGGGTCAGGTTCCTGGGAGTCTGTGTCAGCCTGTAGGTCAGATTGATGAGGGGTTGGGGAAGGGGTTTGGAGGGGAAAAGCTGAGGAGAGGAAGGGAGATCTGGCACAGGGTAGGATGAGGCAGGTCACCAGGGGAGCCTGGGGTTACAGCTCTGAGGAGAAGGCCAGGTGCCAGCTCAACTGACAGGACAAAGTCAGGAGCAGGGATCAGAGTCAGTGCCTGCCACTGCCTAGAGGAGCTGGCGTCTGGGGCCCTAGACCCTTCAACCATGGAGTTGAAAGGGGCATAGAGATATATATATATTCAAAATATTTATTGAGCTCCTACAGTGTGCTAGGCACAGGGAATACCCCCAAATCTCTGCTCTCCTGAACCTCAAATTTGGGAGATAGAGTGGAACAATCAATAAATAAATATATAATGGAATGTCACACTCTGGAAATTTCTACAAAAAGCAACTAGGCAGAAGCATTTAACGTGGATTTGGGGTACGTGTGTGGCTATCTTTGCCGAGGTGGTAAGGGAAAGCTTCTATAAGGAGGTGACAACTAAGTAAAGACCAGAAGTAAAGGAGAGAGCCATGCAGACATTTGGGAAGTGTGGTTCAGGCAGCAGAATAGCAGATGCAGAGATCCTGAGGGAGGTGGCAAGTGCGCCCAACTTCTGCCTACCACACCCAGGCTCCCCTTACTGTACATTTGGGAACCTTTTGCTGGTTAGTTCCCAGGATCCATGGGCTTGGCCACTAGAGGCCTGGGGCTCACCCTGTGAACTCAGTCCTCAGGGAGCCATCCAATATCTGAAATGGGCCACTGAATCCAGCCTGGTTCCGTGGGACACCTGCCCAGCTCAGGAAGACAGCCTGTGGTGGAGGCTTGGCCCATGTCACAGGCTGTGAACAGGGCCTTGCTGAATCCTGGTGTCTCGGCAGAGCTACACTCGGAGCGCGGCCTTCATCGTGACCCTGCATCCGCTGCAGAGCACCACGCCCGACTTCTGGAGGCTGGTCTACGACTATGGCTGCACCTCCATCGTCATGCTCAACCAGCTGAACCAGTCCAACTCTGCCTGGGTGAGGGCCCTGCTGGCCAGGCCGCCTGGCTGTCTGCTGCCCAGGGCTTCCATATGTTCAAAGGCATGGTCCCCATAGTCAAGAGTCAGGTCTCAGCTCTGCCACCTATTTGCGTGACCTTAGGCGAGTCACACTCCTCCTGGAATCTGGGTTTCCATTATCTATAAAGTGAGGGTGTCAGACTGGAGAAAGCTAGCTACTTTTGATTGTAAGCTGGGGGCTCTGCTTTGCACGTATGGTCTTGTTGGCCATCTACAGTGACCTTGGAGTAAAGGCTTCAGGTGAGAAAATTAAAACCCAAATTGTTGAAGTGCCTTCCCCAAGGTCAATTTTAAAAGTGCCTTCAACCCAAATTGTTGAAGTGCCTCTTCCCCAAGTGGCAGAGCTGTACTCCCCACCCAAGGCTTCCTCCTTCCAGAGCTTCAGCTATTTCAGTTGCTCAACTAAACTGCTTATCATGGGGGGTCTTCGAGGTACAGTAAAGTTCAAGCTTCCTCTTTCTGTTTGCTCTAAGGTGAGTTAATTTACCTCTTTGAGCTTCAGTTTCCTTCTCAGTAAAATAGGGAAATCACAGGGCCTGTTCTTAGGGGGGGATTGTGGGGACCATGTGGGACACGCATATGCTTCTTAGTACTGTGCTGTGCCTGACACACAGACAGCACTCAGGACAAGGCAGGGACCAAGAGGATGGGGTGACACTCCTTTCTGAGGTTGGGCCAGACACTGGCTTGGTGGCCTCAGCCTGGGGCTAGTCCCCTAACTCCCCCATTTCCTTTTGGAGCTCTCAAGGCTGGAGCTCCTGAGAAATGCAGTGCTCAGCCTTCCAGCCTTATCTGACCATATCCCCTGATCTCTGGACTCCTTGTCACCCCAGCTCTCTGTTGGGCCCAGGGGGCAGGAAGATTTGCTATAAAATGAGCATCTTAATGGCTGTCTGGAAAAGGCTTTATTAACTGGGCTCTTTACAACTCAAGTACTTGGTGAAAATGACCCAGGACTACAGATAGGCTTCAGCCCCTGAATGGGGATCTGGAGTGACTCCCAACTGTAGCAAGAACCCACCATTGCTAAGGTACAGGAGAAGGGCCCAGAGGGAGGTTCACATAGACATCATTCTCTGGTCATTGATTTGTTCATTCATTCAGCCAACTTTTCCCATGGACTCCTCCCTGTCATGCCCTGCAGTGGGCCTAGGGAGACAGAAGGAGAAGACATAGCCCATCCTACATCTCATAGTACAGGGGGAAGCAGGTATAAAGACTGATAGTGATAGCACAGAGAGAAAAGGGCTATCATGGAGCATGCACAGGGACACAGGAAAGCCTGGGGGATAATGTGTCAGAGAGGGCTGCCTGGAAGAGGCAGTGTTTCAGCTGAGATGTGTGGAAAGGGTAAGGTTTACTGGGTGAAGAGGTGGGGGAAAAGTGATCTATGTGTAAAGTTCTGAATGCAAGGAGTTGCCAGGAACCCCGGCAATAAGAAGGTAGTGTGGTGTGGTGAGAGAGGGAAGCAGATGGAGCATGGTGTCATTTGGGAGGAGCGTAAGGGCCATTTTATAGATGGAGAAACTGGGGCATAGAGAAAGGAAGAGCCTTGGGTGGACTCTAAGCAGAGCCGAGAGTAGAAGCTAAGGCTCCAGGTAGCGTGCCAGGCCCGTGTGTGTGTATATGTGTGTGTGTATTGGGATGCTGCCCCTCCTATGTCCCTCCACTGTCTCGAGTCTGTATCTTTGGAGGGAGTTTACTTAGGACGCTGGCTCCATAGAGGGATCCTGGGGCAGCTGTGGGGGGGACTGAGTTGTGTTGCAGCATCAAGGATACCCCACCTCTGTGAGCTGGTATTGAAGGACAGAGGCAGTGAGAGAGAAGGCTGGGGGAGGCTCTTTTGAGGGTGGTGGGTGATCTGGGCTGATCCCTGGAAGAAGGCAGCTTCTCACTGGGGTGTGTGAGTGTGTTAAGGTGTAGTGGCATGGCAGTGAGCATCAGCACACTGCCTGTAAAGGGTTTATCTTGGCTGATCTGAACACGTCAGTGTAAAGGCTCTGGGGGCAGGTGTGCACTGTAGTCTGAGGGGTGAGTGGTGGCAAGTGGGGGGATGCTAAAGGTGAGTATGGAGTGAGTGGATGGGCCAGAGTATGTGGGAGCCATAGGGTGGGTATGGAGCCTTGGGTGTGGGTATGGCTATGGGATGAGTGCTGCTGGGCTCTACTCAGTTCCCCTCCCTCCATGCCCGTGCACCCAGCCCTGCCTGCAGTACTGGCCGGAGCCAGGCCGGCAGCAGTATGGCCTCATGGAGGTGGAGTTTGTGTCAGGCACAGCAGATGAAGACTTGGTGGCCCGAGTCTTTCGGGTGCAGAACATCTCTCGGGTGAGTGGTCTGGAGAGCCCTGGGGTGAACCTGGGATGTGGCCCAGGAAAATTAATGACTCTCTTGAGGTCATCAGGCCCCTGACCCTGGTGCTCATGACCTCAGCTGCAGGAGGGGCACCTGCTGGTGAGGCACTTCCAGTTCCTGCGCTGGTCTGCATACCGGGACACACCCGACTCCAAGAAGGCCTTCCTACACCTGCTGACTGAAGTGGACAAGTGGCAGGCAGAGAACGGGGACGGGCGCACTATTGTGCACTGCCTGTGAGTGCCTGGCAGACCAGAGGGTGGGTGGGGGGTTGGGATTGGGGAGCTAGGGGCTGAGGTCCAATCTGGGAGAGGGCCTCAAGGCTGGCACTAAAACCCCATGTCCCTGTGCCTGGCCACTTCCACTTTCCCAGTCTATGCCTAGGCTCTCAGATGGCCATGGCCTGGACTCAGCCCAAGCAGCTGACATGCTGACCCTGCCTTCCCTGGGCAAACCCAGTTTTCCAGGGTACAGACTCAACCCTGAACAACTGCCTGGTAACCTCTGTGTGATGTTTGACATTGCCAATTTAATTAAAGAGAGTCCTTTGTCAGAACTTTTTACCCCATGAGATTGCAGCATACTTTTTATGCTGGTGGAATTTCAGTCGTTTGTTGGTGCATGCACACACACACCTTTTTCCTTTCATTTAGTCATTCATATATTCATATGTATGCTGTCTTCATAAATTCACATATTCATGTCTGGGTGCAGTCGCTCCTTTGCTCCCCACTTTTTCATGCTTTCAGCATTCACTGGGCCTTCCCAGGCCAGGCTGGGCACGCTGGAAACTGGGATAGGGAGCTGAGTCAGTATAGGCCCGGCCCCCAGTGGGAGAGACAGCCTGAGAAGGGGGCTAAGGCCTAGTCATCCTCTCATCTCCAAGAGGCACCCCACACGTGGGGAGGCCCAGAGCAGAGGGAGAGATGCTAAGGGCTGCTGTCTGTGTGGGAGGCTGCAGGTCTGACTTGGGTGTGCGTGCTGTGTGTGTGCGCTGCCGGGTGGTGACTAGTCTTCTTGGTGTTCATTTTCCACCTTGCTCTCTGGATTTGTGCTTGCTGCTCGGCTGCCCTTCTCTGTCGCTATCTTTGTCTCTCAGTGTCTTTCTTTTGAAGTGTGTCGGGCTTTTCTCTCAGAATCTGGTCTGTTTCTCCTTGAGGGTGTATCTTCTGAAATGTCATAAGGCATCGGATGTCTACCTTAGCCTCTGATCCTCCATAAACTTCAGGTCTTGAGCCCACCTCTGGGCTCTCTGCCCCTCTCTCTTCCCTTGCCCAGCCCCATCTCCAGGCACTCTGTCCCCAGCCCCGCCCCTCACCTCTGGGTTCTCTGGCCCCTCCCTCTCTGTTTCCCAGCCCCGCCCCTCACCTCTGGGTTCTCTGGCCCCTCCCTCTTCGGTCCCCTGCCGCCCCCCATCCCGCCTCTGGGCTCTCCGGTTCCTCACCTCTGGGTTCTTTGGCTCCTCCCTCTTTGTTTCCCAGCCTCGCCCCTCACCTCTGGGCTCTCTGGCCCCTCTATCTCTGTTCCCCAGCTCCGCCCCTCACCGCAGGGCTCTCTGGCACCTCCCTCTCTGTTCCCCAGCTCAGCCACTCACTTCCCGGCTCTCTGGCCCCACCCTCTCCGTCTTTCAGCCCCACCTCCTTACCTCTGGGCTCTTTGCCCCTCCCTTCTCCGTTTCCCAGCCTCACCCCTCACCTCCAGACTCTTGGTCCCTAGCTCTGTCCCTCCTTTCTTTTGGTTCCCAGTCCCCGCTCCCCGCCCCCCCGCCCCCTCTGGCTCCCGAGCCTTAGCCCAAATCTTTTCATTATCTTTCTCCTTCAGGAATGGGGGCGGACGGAGCGGTACTTTCTGTGCCTGCGCGACAGTCTTGGAGATGATCCGCTGCCACAGCCTGGTGGATGTTTTCTTTGCTGCCAAAACGCTTCGGAACTACAAGCCCAATATGGTGGAGACCATGGTGAGGGGCCATGTCCCTGTACCCGGCCACTTCCACCTTCCCAGTCCACGCGTGGCCAGGTTCCTCAGCACTTACTTTCCCCTGTCTGGTCCCCACCACTGGGCTTTGGTTCTAGTCTTATGCTGTCAAAACACTATCCCCATTAATCCTCTTTTCCCCTAAGGGGCGGCCAGGGCTCTCACTCCCCCTGTCTCTCCCCCTCCCAACATCATGTACTAGGGAGGGGTCAGGGTCATGATTCCTTCTCTTCTTCTCCCCAGGATCAGTACCACTTTTGCTATGACGTGGCCCTGGAGTACCTGGAAGGGCTGGAGTCAAGATAGCGGGACCTCTGGCCTTGGGCACCCACTGCACACTCAGGGCCAGGCCCACCATCCCAGACTGGCGAGGAAGATCTGTGTCTCCAACTCTGCCCAGCTGCAGCCCCCAATGGGGAAAGCACTAGAGTGGATGCTGGGCTGTCTTAATGCCCCCTTCCACTTTGGGCAGGGCCTTTCACTGTCACAGGGGTAGGTGGTGGGCTAGGAAGAGCTTGTTGAGACTGCAGCCCAGCCTCACCTTTATAAGGTCCTGCAGTCCTGATAGTTTGATATGCCTGATAGTGCCAGGCTGATAGACCTGGCACTGCTTGGCGGATCAATGGGCTTGGGACAGCCAACTCTGGGGCACCCAGCTCAAGCCCCTTGACTCCCTCCCAGTCTTTGGCAGTGATGAGGGAGGCCATGCAGAGTGTCCAAGGCTTCTATATACTTGGCTCTCCCTACACTTGGGTAGGGAGTGCTATGGGGTCAGCATCTAGGATTCACCTGGCCCAGCCCCTGAGAGTCCTAGGGAGGCTGGGATCTGCCTGAATTGCCAGTGGGGCACAGTGACTGTCCTCCCCAGAGGAACTGTGGCACTCTCCTCCACCCCACGACCCCCTGCAGCCCTAGGGATATTCTGCTCACCTTCCTTCTCTACTCCACTTCTTCGTGTGCTCTGAGCTTTCCTGAACCAGGATCTGCCTTCCCCACAAGACTCCAGACCCCGTATCTACAGAGCGAAGTTGCTTCAGCCTTCTCTTCCTCTAACCTTCAGGCTTTGCTGGCTTGCCTGCTCAGCTTGGGATAGTGACATTCTGCAAGGCAGAACAGCAGTCCCTGGGGTTAAGGTCCCAGTGGCTCCTGGTCAGCCTGCCCATGGGGAGGGGGCATGGATAGAGCAGGGTTGGTTACAGCACCTAGAGTTCAGAGGAAACTCCATTTTGAGATGGAGGATCAGTGCTTTTTTCTTTATTTTGTTATTTTTGGATGGGTGGGTGGGAAGGTCTCTTTAAAATGGGGCAGGTCACACCCCATTCTGTGCCTCAGTTTCCCCATCTATAAACTGTAGATATGACTACTGACCTACCTCGCAGGGGGCTGTGGGGAGGCATAAGCTGATGTTTGTAAAGTGCTTTGTAAATAAACATGCTCTCTGAATGCCACAGAGTGGCCCTGTGTGTGTCTGACCAGCCTGTTCCCAGCCTTCCAGTGCAGTGGGAAGGCCCTGGACCAGCCTTAGTTTTTTCAGGCATACAATGGTGGGGATGTGGACCAGGGCATTGCTCAGTCTTCCCACTTACAGAGGGACCCTAGCCATTGCTGCCTCCACCTAGGCCTCTGAAGCAGTTTTTCAGGCAGTAGGCTTAATCTTGAGACCCCTGAGGACCACAGAGCTGCCTCGTGTCCCACTGCGGGCCTGGATCAAAGTTTAGCTCTATCTGAGGCAGCATGAGAGATTCAGGCTTTGGTGTCAGGCAGATGGGTCCCACCAGCAGCAAGAAACAGAAAGAGTCACCTGCCCTCTGTGGACCTCAGTTTCTAATCTGTAAAGTGGGAACAATTCTGTTAGGATCAGATGAGATAGTGATTAAGTGCTTTTTGCAGTGTCAGGTGTGCTGAAAGGGCTTAATTCACAAACACACGGTGGAGACAGAGACAGGAGACACATCCCTGCTAGGATGACCATCCAGCTGCCTGAGCCCATCCCATTCCTAGCTCATTCTTCTTGGGGTGGAGTGAAAGGAGGAGCGGGTTGGTTTGCAGGGACCCGAGTCACTCCTAGCTGTGCTGTGTGGCTTTCGGCAAAATAATCTTGTTTCTAGGCCAAAGTTACTTCATGAAAGTTGGCTCTATGATATACTGAACTGACTTTCTGTGCCTCAGTTTCTCCATTGGTCAAAGGATATGATCCATTCTAATGACCTCACAATTCAACATCCTTTAATCTGAGTTAAAAAATTTATTGGATTGTTATGATCCTACTTGGCCGACCCCCTCAGCCTCATTCTAAATTGACCTTTAAGCTGTACCCGATGGTTTGCAAATGTGTGTCACAGATACTGGCCAAGCAATAGAATATAACTTGCTTTGCACTTGGGACAGAAGTGACGGTGTGTGAATTCTGGATCCCAGGGATTTTACTTTTGCTTTCTTGGAACTCTGTCGTGTGAGGGAGCCTGTGTAGCCTACCAGATGATGAGGGCACATGAAGGAGAACCAGCACATCCTATGAACAGTCAATACCAACTGCCAGACCATTGAAAAAGGCCATCTTGGACCTTCCAGCCCAGCCCACCTGCCAGGTGAGTGTAGCTGCATGATCAAGCTTATAAGAAACTGCCCAACCAATCCCTAAAACCAGGAAAGATAATAAAGGGTACTTTCTTTTAAGCCAATAAGTGTGGGATCATTTGTTATGTACCAAAAGCTGATTGATGCGTGCATGCTCCGGGCAGTGTGAATGCGGCTCTGCTCTTTGCCCCATTGGGTGGTGAGCTTCTCATGGGCAGGGAATATTTCTGGGTTCATCTTGTTTGGTCTATTGCTCAGCAAAGGGCTTATCTTGGGGCTGTTGCTCAGGTACTGTTGGCAAGAGGGAGATAGGAAAGACGGAATGTATGGCGGCCTGCCTGGCTGATAGGGAGCCTCCCGTAGCCTTTCAGAGGAGCTGGGAGGCAGGTTGTATGTGTTGGTGTCCTGCTCCATCTCCATAACCACTAGCAGGGTGAGCTTGCACAGCCCCTACTATGTGCAATCACCCTAACTACCTACTTACAGGATCAGATGTAAGGTCTGGAGATGAAATGTTTAAAAAGAGCTAGCATAGTCTCTGGTGACACAATCAGCCCTCAGTAAAGGACGTCTCATACATTCTACTGAAGCCCCTGGATAAAAATGGTAATTGTCCCTTCTGTTTAGTACTTGTTACTATATCACATGTCTTATACCCTTTTCTCTTAATCCATACAGCAAGAACTCTTAAAGTAGGGGTCACGGTCCCTTCATTTAGAGATGAGGAAATGCAGGCTCCAGGAGGTGAGTTCACTCACCCAGGGTCATTTGGCCACTATACAGCAGAGCCAGGACTTGAACCCTTCCCTTGCCCAGGCTGGCCCCACAGCCTGAACCTTTCATTGCTCTGCCCTGTGGACTGTCTGGGTGGGGCCAAAAGCCCAAGGATCCCCTCGATGCAACACCAGATGTGTGACGTGTGGCCTGGGCACTGGTTACAAATGCTGTGCCGTGTGTGGAGGTGGTGGCTTCTCGGGCAAGGTGGCCTGGAGCACAGGAAGATGAGTGGTCCAGTTGGGCTCTGCCCCTGGCCTTGGACCGAGCAGGTGTGGATAGAGGCCTCCGCTCACTCTGGCCCCAGAAACTAGGATTTTTGTAAGCACAGACGGCCTGGCTGCCTGTTACTGCCAGGAGCTAAATTGTTTCTTTATGCCATAATAAATCTGGCCATGGGAGCCAGCCAAAGCAATTATTACTCTCACGACCTCTCTGCTGGCCCCTGATTGGGACACATTATATATCCCAGGCACCCAGGAGATGGAGCTGTGACTTTGATGGATGTTAAGGCCACCTGCAAGGCCCTCGTTGAGAGCAGGGCCCGGCCACTCTCTGTCCCTGGGCTCTGCTGACCACTTCCCTTCTGACCTCTGATGGGCAGGAGCTTAGTGAATTTGGGCTGGATGTCCCCGTGGCTGAGGGCGGAAGTCATGGCATCGAGACACAGGCAGAATCAACAGGTTCATGCCAGGCCACGGCCTGGTGGAGGATGAGGGCTCTGGTGGGGGGATGTGAGAAAGCAAAGCTTCACTCAGCACTTACGTGACTGGGCACGATGCTAGGTGCTGTCTGTGGATTGTCACCTGTCAGCCTTCACTGACACCTGTGGGGTAGACACGATGATCATCTCACTTTACAGATGAGGAGACTGAGGCTCAGAGAGCTTGAGCAACTCACCCAAGCAGAGAGCCGAGTGTCACACACATAGCA
>CAUYRH010122247.1:0-19787 GCA_963574655.1 Perodicticus potto | reverse complement strand
TTTTTTTTTTTTTGAGACAGAGCCTCAAGCTGTCACCCTCGATAGAGTGCTGTGACATCATAGCTCACAGCAACCTCCAATTCCTGGGCTCAAGCGAGTCTCTTGCCTCTGCCTCCCAAGTAGCTGGGACTACAGGCACCCGCCACAATGCCCAGCCATTTTTTGGTTGCAGCCGTCATCATTGTTTGGCGGGCCCGGGCTGGATTCGAATCCGCCAGCACAGGTGTACATGGCTGGTGCCTTAGCCCGTTGAGCCACAGGCGCTGAGCCGAGATGATCCTAGTCTCAGTTTGCAGAAGTCTACTATGAATACTAATGCTAATTTTAATGAAACCTCATAACTAAACCCATTCAATCTTAGCCATCTTTGACCACATAAAATAAGATTCCTTCTCCATGAACCTTTTATAAATTTTTTAAAAAATCCATCAGCATTTTTTCCTGATACATTTTTATGTTACTCATTCTGGAACAAGCTCTCATTCTACTTTGATACAGGATTAATTTCTCCATTTTCCCTTAAAAAGCACACATTCTCATGTCTTTGATCTTTGCTTACAAAAAAATACATCTTACTTTCCTTGCATACTTTGTATACAGAGTTATGTCCCTTCTAGTAGTTTCAATTCCATATAACTAGAATTTTTAACCTTTAATAAGCTCAATTTCTAGTGAAATATAGGACATAAGCAACTGTAAACTGTATGTCACATACCACCATTCTGTAGTTGAACACCATCTCATAATTGCTAGATATATACACTTCCTTATACTGAAATTTTTCATGTTATTAACAGACACAAATACCTTTAGTTCCCCTGCAATATGAAACCAAAAATCAATAAATTTAAAATTATATCCAGCAATTAATGTTTCAGCTTTTATCTTATTCAAAAATTATTCATAACGGCCTAGTACCCAGTGGGAGGTGGGGAAAGGAGAGAGCAGAGAGAGGGAATGGGGGGGGTCATGGTGTGTGACACACCTTTTGAGGGTGGGACACAATTATAAGAGGGACTTTCTCTAACAAATGCAATCAATATAACCTGGTTCTTTGTCTCCTCAATGAATCCCCAACAATAAAAAAAAAAGGAAAAAAATTATTCAGACATGTAATGGATATCCAGCCCATGATTTAACTTAGCATAACATTAAGGTTTCAAGTTAACAACAAATTTTTGAAACTATTTTTAAGTAAACATAGCTTATAAAACATAATTACTATTGAAAAGTTTATTTCTAAACTCTCATCCCACTTACAGTTATTTAAATCACCTGTTCTTAACTATTATGCTTGACTTGCTCATGAAAATTACATTAAGCAAAGCTAGACATTATCTTAAGTAACTTCTCTTGTTGACAAATGAGACAAATAGCGAAAATATCACAGAAACAAAGAAACTAAAGCATTAAGTATATTGCCCTTCCTTCTCTTTTACTACCATGCCTAACATACATCAAGCAATTCATTTTTATTGTATATTTTGCTCTTACATTGGATTTATAGTTATATGATCTTAAAAATATAGCAGAGATAACATAAGCTTGTTTGACAACTAAACCTAGGTAGAATAAAAAGTATTATGTTTAATACTGACAATTCTGGAGATATTTCTGTTTTTATTTTCCCAACAATTTTCAACCTATCTTTATTTACCAAAGATTATCCCAGATCGTGTGAACTAAAAAAAGAACATTTGGGTTATTTTCTATATTTCTGAGAGTTTTAGAAATATTTAGTTCATATAAGTGGTTATTTATCTCTAAGCCATTTTGAACAGAATTTCTTTAAGAGATTAAAAAAATTAATTTAAAATACTCCCCAGAAGTAGAAAAATATCACATATACTTAACAAACATGCCTACATACATAGCATACACACAGAAACAAGGATCTTATAGTTTTCATTCTAAAATTTTAGCCATGTTCCAGGTAAATAATAAAATAACTCACTAATTTATACGAGAATAGCTGGATCTAAATTGTGCTTCTGGCAGATGAAACAAGTTAAGATTACCTTCCCAGATTTCTAAATCTTTTTACTAGTACAGTTGGCCATCCACATTGTCAAGTTCTGTATATGTGGATTCAACCAATAGTAGATTGAAAATATTAAAAAAAAATATCGCAACAATAAAAATAATACAAATAGGAAACAATATGGTATAACAACTATTTATATAGCATTTACATTGTATTAGGTATTTTAAATAATCTAGAGATGATTTAAAGTATACATGAGGATGTACATAGATTATATGCCAATACTAGGCAATTTTATATTTAAGTAATTTGAGCATGCATGGATGTTGATACCACATCGTGGAACTGATCCCCCTCAGATACTGAGTAATAACTGTGTTTACGGAAAAGACATTTTACAATTTGTCATTTTCCTAGTTCCCTAATAGTTTCTTATTTTCATCTGTCATGACAATCATTTCCTTAAAGTTTGCATTTCACACAGGTGACTATTGGGTCCCAGAGAAAACAGGGTAGGGAATTTACATTGCAAGCACACAGAGAAAGGATCCAAGTTTTCTCCAAGAAGGAATTTTGGGGCATCTTTACCTATTTTCAGAGGTCAATCTCATGGAAGCTATGGACTAAATTTTAGGTGGCTAATCAAAAAGACATCTAGCAACTGTCATTCAGTCTATTTCTAATTAGAATTCTTTTACTTTTAGCATCAGGAACTTGCTTTTTGGAAAACTGGAGTTCCATGGTAGAAAAGAACCTAAAGTTCAAGTGAGTGAGGGGCCTGGAGTGGGAAGATAAAAGTCTGGCAGAGATAGGGCGGTGCCTGTGGCTCAAAGGAGTAGGGTGCTGGCCCCATATGCTGTAGTTGGTGGGTTCAAACCTGGCCCTGGCCAAAAACTGAAAAAAAGAAAAAAAAGTCTGGCAGAGATAGACAGAAGAATGGAGGAATTAGGGTCTAGAAGAGGAACCTGTCAAGGACTTAGGGGAACTATGGAAAATTGAAGGTGGCAAAAGGAGGAAGGAGGGACAGAAATATATAGAAAGAAGAGATCTTAGAGGTGATGGTTTGTGGAGGTGTTAAGTTTCCCACAAAACACAATGAAGTTTCAACAAGATGGAGGTAAACAGAGTTGGTATACCATACAGTCAGCAGGGGTTCAAGCAGGGTGTTTCAGTTAACTGAGAAGTTCCCACAGGACAAGCAAAATCCAACAGAGAGAACCAAGTGGCCCCCCCAAAAATAGAACCTGATATCTGGTAGAGTGATGCCTCCAGATTTGTTTTTATTTCTAAGTATTATACATACTCAATACTATTATGAAACCAATATATAAACACTTACTTATACACCCATACCAATGATAAAACACAAATATAATCTATCAGGGGGGAGGGGAGAGGAGAAAAAGAGGAGGGGCAAGGAGCAGGGCAAATGGTGGGAAGAGGGAGGGCATTTGGTGGGATTTAACCTAATGTGCACAATGCAAGGGTACATTTCAAAATAACTATGAGTAACTTTTAAATGTCTTACCACAAAAAATAAGTGAGGTGATGGATATGTTTAATCAGTTTCATTTAAGCATTCCACGTTGTATATCAAATCATCACATTGTACCCCATAAATATATACAGTTATGACTTTAATTAAAAATTAAATAAAAAATATATAGCCTAAATATCAATTCCCAATAAGCCAACTCTGACAATAGAGCTCTTCCAAAAAAATCTCCTTTCAGAAGGGAAGAGTCAAGATGGCCAATAAAATATTTAAGTTTAAGACATGAAACAATAAAAATTCTAGAAGATGGTGCGGGGGAAATGCTTGAAAATATTGGCCTGGGAAAATATTTTATGAGGAAGACGCCCCTGGCAATTGTAGCAACACCAAAAATAAATAACAGGGGTTTGATCAAGCTAAAAAGCTTCTGCACAGCTAAGGGTACTACAACCAAAGCAAACAGCCTTTCAAATGGGAGATTTTTGCATGTTATGAGTCCAATAAAGGTCTGATAACTAGAATCTACAGAGAACTCAAATTAATCAATAAGAAAAGCGCAAACAACGCCATTTCTATGTGTGCAAGAGACTTGAACAGAAACTTCTCTGAAGATGACAGACAATTGCCAACAAACACATGACAAAATGCTCATCATCTTTAATTATCAGAGAAATGCAAATCAAAACCATTTTGAGACAACACCTAACTTCAGTAAGATTAGCCCATCACAAAATCCTGAATCTGCAGATGCTGGTATGAATGTGGAGAGAAGCGAACATTTCTACACTGATGGTGGAATTGCAAACTAATATAACCTCTTTGGAAAGAAGTATGAAGTAGTCTCAAACAACTAAAAGTTCACCTTCCATTTGGTCCCCCAATCCTATCACTAGGTATCTACCAGAACAAAGAAAATCATTTTATCACAAGACATTTGCACCAGAATGTTTATTGCAGCTCAATTCATAATTGCCAAGTTGTGGAAGCAACCCAAATGTCCATCAACCCGTGAAGGGATTAACAAATTGTGGTATATGGAATACTATTCAACCATAAAAAATGGAGACTGTACATCTTTTCTGTTTACCTAGATGGGAGTTGGAACACATTCTTCTTAGTAAAATATCTCAAGAATGGAAAAGAGTATCCAGTGTATTCAATACTAATAAGAAACCAATATATAAACAACACTCATACGATTGATAAAACACAAATATAGTCTAGCAAGGGGGAGGAGGGAGAGGAGAGGGGAAGGGGGGAAATTGGGTGAGAAGGGAAGGCATTTGGTAGGATCTCACCTATTACGTACGGCGCGAGGTATTTAGCATGCACCAACAGGGTGAGGGGCTCTCCTGCAACTTGAACTTTTCCTTGGAAGTGAAGAACAATGTAACCGAAAAATTTGTTCCCTCATATTAATGTGAAATACAAAACCAGTGAAAAAAAGCTCTAAATAAAATCGGAAATATCTGTGATAAAAATTTAAAAAAAGAAAACTCCTTTCAACTATTTTCTTATGAGGCTCCAATCAGGAAAAATAACAAATATTTTTCCTGGCAGTATTGACCTCCACTTTTCCTTTTTTTCTTCTTTTAAAACAAAGGTATCTATTGAATGACTTAGAACCAAAACCAATAAGCCTTTTATGACTGAACCATGGACACAAGACATACCCTCACAAAGGGATACAAAAAGATGTAGCCCTTCTAAGATCCAGAGCCACTACCAAAGATGGCCAAAAGAAAGAAAGACACAGATTACTCTCCTCTCAACCCTGAGCTGGCAACAGTCAGCACATTAGCCCCACAAAGAAAGCACAGCCACATTTCTGTCTGGTCTTATTTTTCAGGCCTCCAACCAGAAGTTGGCCACCTACAAATGCATTTGACAACTTGCACCCTGATGGGCACAAAGTCAAGCCAAGTTATCAGGACACAGAATGATACAAACAGGAAAGCATTAGCTATCCCCTGGGAGGGGAAAGATCAGTAACAATTGGGTACCCCAAACCAAATTTACACATGAGTCACCATCCAAACAAGTGCTTTTTTCTTTTTCCAATCTAAATTTGGAAAAGAAGGTAGGGCCAGGTGTGATGGCTCATGCCTATAATCCTAGCACTCTGCAAGGCTGAGGCTGGTGGATTGCTTGAGCTCACGAGTTCAAGACCAGCCTGAGCAAAAGCAAGACCCCCATCTTTACTAAAAATAGAAAAACTAAGGCAAGAGGATCACTTGAGCCCAAGAGTTGGAGTTTGCTGTGAGCTATGACACCATAGCACTCTACCCATGGCAACAGCTTGAGACTCTGTCTCAAAAAATAAATAAATACCTGGTTTCTTGTACCCTCAATGAATCCCCAACAATAATAAATAAATAAATAAATAAATAAATAAATAAATAAAATGTAATAAAATCACACACACACAAAAGAAAGAAATTTGGAAAGGAAGGGACAAAGACAAATTGCTACCTTCTTCTCTCAACAGGCACTACAAATAGAGATGTAGAAGAGCTGACACCAGTAAAAATTTCTTACCTTTCCTTGGGTTTTAATTGTCCCAGGATCTCATCTTCAGGCTATGGAGCAAGTGGGTTTTCTCAGTTGTTTCATCTGGATCGCAAAAACTATAAGAAATAAAAAGTGATAACTTCTCACCCATTCCACGATAACATTCATACCCATGCCTCAGAGCATTCCCAGAGGTAGACGGTGCCTTTTGCCCATGCTGAAGTTGTACATAGGGCTGCTGAAGGGCCTGCTCTGGCCATTACTAAAGGAGAAAGGGTTATAATAGGAAGACTTCTGGCTGCTGCTGTTACTGGCACTGTTATTTCCCTGGGAGGTGTCCCCGCCTCCAAGACAGAGTAGGTCTAGGGGGGAGGTATTACTAGAGAGCAGCTGGGCCCCCTGAACTCTATGTGACAGCTACCAGAGTCAATTCTCTGTGTGCCCCCTCTGCTTTCACTGAAGGTACTGAGACTTACTGAAGAAGGTCGTGGAGGTGATGAGTGGAGTTGGGCTTGCATACTCCTGGAGACTAGTGTCTTTGGCGCTGCATAAAGAGTACAGGCTATTTCCTCAGGTCTTCTCCCCCACTACAGACCTCAGTCTTGCAGAAAGCCCTTCTGATTCTCATCTCCCTAGAGCTGCTTAGGAGCTGCTGCCGGCCTCAGAATGACAATGTAAGTGCCCATTACCAGAAAGTTTCTCTGAGTTTGGATCCAGCGTCTGGTAATTGTCTTTTTCTGGGTGGTCATCTATCTGAAGCATGCCAATTGATGGATGGCATTTCAGCCAACCAGCCTTCACGTGTTGGTAGACAGGGAAATTGTTGGCCACAAACTGGCATGAACATGAGCTTGTGCTTGGACAAACTCTGGATGGCCGCAGCAAGGAGCACCAAGTATGAGTAAGGCAGCCACACTATTCTTCACGTGGTCTTGCCAGCCCGCCCTGGGGAACTAATGCTGTGGGTACTAGGGACGCACCCAGAAGCTACCCAAGAAGTCAAAAGGACTAGCACCACCAGTGGCACTGGCATGGAATAGTCCTCCAATCAGAAGGGGGAGCTAGCGGCTGATGGGACGTTTGGGCAGGCAACGCTGTGCTCTTGCAGCTTTTGGTATGAATTTGCTTCATCATGTGAAGGAGTGTGATCTGGTAGTCAGCAAAGGACAACAGACACCCATAAGCAGAGAGCACAAGACAAGGTTGAAGGTTGTCAGCATCAACAGCCAGGCCATGGTGAGGGGAGAGCTGGGCTCAGCAGAGCTGGCAGAGCAGGCTGACCACTATAGTGAGAGCATCACTTTGGGGGGGGCCACCTTGCCACTCTGCCTTTAAAACTTTGTTGTGTTGCTTGCATTTACTTTTGTAAGTAGGCCAAATTTGACTGGAAATGTGAGCAAAAGACATTCTTTGAATTGTCACCAATTGGTGTAGAAAACCACATTTTAACCTTTCAAAATGTTGAAGACAGAAAAAAATCTAATTATCAAAAGCTAATAGATATTTTTATTATTTATTTATTATTATTATTATTTTTTTTTTGAGACAGAGTCTCAAGCTGTCACCCCGGGTAGAATGCTATGACATCAATGTTCACAGCAACCTCAAATTCTTGGGCTCATGTGAGTCTCTCTTTTTTGTGTGTGTGTAGAGACAGAGTCTCATTCTGTTGCTCTCGGTAGAGTGCTGGGGCATCACACAGCTCACAGCAACCTCCAACTCCCAGGCCCAGACGATTCTCTTGCCTCAGCCGCCACAATGCCCAGCTATATTTTTGTTGCAGTTTGGCAAGGGCCAGATTTGAACCTGCCACCCTCGGTATCTGGTGCCAGCGCCCTACTCACTGAGGCACAGGCACTGCCCGTCAAGTGATTCTATGGCATCAGCTTCCCAAGTAGCTGGGACTACAGGTGCACGCCACAATGCCCGGATATTTTTTGTTGTAGTTGTCATTGTTGTTTTAGCTGGCCCAGGCCTGGTTCAAACCCGCCAGCCTTAGTGTATGTGGCCAGTGCCCTATCCACTGAGCTACAGGCACCTACAAATAGATATTTTTATGTTTATTATTTTTTTTATTGTTGGGGATTCACTGAGGGTTCAAGAAACCAGATTACTCTGATTGCATTTGTTAAGTAAAGTCCCTCTTATATTTATGTCTTGCCCCCAAAAGGTGTGTCACACATCAAGACTCCCCTCTCCTCCCTTTCCTCTTACTGCTTTTCCTTCTACCTCCCTCCTTCCCACTCTCTGCTTTTCCTTTCCCCCACCCCCACTGTGTACTAGGTCATTAATTGTACTCATATCAAAATTGAGTACATAGGATTCATGTTTCCTCATTCTTGTGATGCTTTACTAAGAATAATGTGTTCCACTTCTATCCAGGTTAATACAAAGGATGTAAAGTCTCCATCTTTTTGATGGCTGAATAGTATTCCATGCTATACATATACCACAGCTTGTTAATCCATTCCTGGGTTGGTGGGCATTTTTAGGCTGTTTCCACATTTTGGCAAATGTAATTTGAGTTGTGATGAACAGTCTACTGCAAGTGTTCTTGTAGTAAAAGGATTTTTTTTCCTTCTGAGTAGATGCCCAGTACTGAGATTGCAGCATCAAATGGGAGGTCTAGCTTGAGTTCTTTGAGAGTTCTCCATACTTCCTTCCAAAAAAGGTGTATTAGTTTTCAGTCCCACCAGCAGTGTAAAAGTGTTCCTTTCTCTCCACATCCACTCCAGCATCTGCAGTTTTGAGATTTTATGATGTGGGACATTCTTGCTGGGGTTAGATGATATCTCAGGGTGGTTTTGATTTGCATTTCTCTAATAATTAGGGACGATGAGCATTTTTTCATATGTTTGGTAGCCATTTGTCTGTCTTCTTTAGAGAAGGTTCTATTCATGTCTTTTGCCCATTGATATATGAGATTGTTGGCTTTTTTCATGTGGATTAATTTGAGTTCGCTATAGATCCTAGTTATCAAACTTTTGTCTGATTCAAAATATGCAAATATCTTTTCCCATTGTTTAGGTTATCTATTTGCTTTGGATGTTATCTCCTTAGCTGTACAGAAGGTTTTCAGTGTAATTAAGTCCCATTTGTTTATTTTTGTTGTTACAATTGCCACAAAAGGCTTCTTAATAAAGTCTTCCCCCAGGCTGATATCAAGTGTTTTTCCTATGCCTTTTTTGAGGATTTTTATCATTTCATGCCTTAAATTTAGGTCTTTTATCCATCCTGAATCAATTTTTGTGAGTGGAGAAAGGTGCGGGTCCGGTTTTAGTCTTTTACATGTGGATATACAGTTCTTCCACCACCATTCATTGAATAGGGATTCTCTCCCCCAGTGTATGTTCTTGTTTGGTTTATCGAAGATTAGGTGGCTGTAAGGTGTTAGTTTCATTTCCTAGATCTCTATTTGATTCCAAATGTCTATGTCTCTATTTTTTGTGCCAGTACCATGCTGTTTTGATCACTAAGGCCTGGTAGTACAGCCTAAAATTTGGTATGTTGATGCCCCTGGCTTTATTTTTATTATGAAGAACTGCCTTAGCTATACGTTTTTTTTCTGGTTCCATACAAAATGAAAAATTATTTTTTTCAAGTCTTGAAAGCATGATGTTGGTATTTTAATAGGGATAGCATTAAATCTATAGATTGCTTTGGGAAGTATAGACATTTTAACAATGCTGAACCTTCCCAGCCATGAGCATGGTATGTTCTTCTTCCATTGGTTAATGTCCTCTGCTATTACTTTTCTTAGGGTTTCATAATTTTCTTTATAGAGGTCCTTCACCTCTTTTGTTAGGTATATTCCTAGGTATTTCATTTTCTTTGAAGCTATGGTAAAGGGTGCTGTGTCCTTAACTAAACTCTCACCTTGGCTTTTATTGTTGTATACAAAGGCTACTGACTTGTGGACATTGATTTTATATACTGAGACATTACTGGACTTTTAGATGACTTCTAGGAGTCATGTGTTTGAGTCTTTGGGGTTCTCTAAGTATAAGATCATCTCGTCAGCAAAGAGGGAGAGTTTGACCTCCTCTGCTCCAATTTGGATGCCCTTTATTTCCTTCTCTCTCTCTCTTTTTTTTTTTTGAGAATGAGTCTCATTATGTCACCCTCGGTAGAGTGCTGTAGTGTCACAGCTCACAGCAACCTCAAACTCTTGGGCTTAAGTGATTCTCTTGGCTCAGCCTCCCAAGTAGCCAAGACTATAGGTGCCCACCACAACACCCAGCTATTTTTTGTTGCAGTTGTCATTGTTGGTTAGCTCGCCTGGGCTAGGTTCGAACTTGCCAACTTCGGTGAATGGGACTGGTGCTGCAACCACTGTACTGTGGGAGCTGAGCTTATTTCCTTCTCTTGCCTGATTGTATTGGCTAGAACTTCCAGCACTATGTTGAATAGTAGTGGCAATAGAGGATAACCTTGTCTGGTTCCAGTTCTAAGTGGAAAAGCTTTCAGTTTTACTACATTCAGTAAAATATTAGCTGTGGGTTTGTCATAGATAGCTTCAATCAGTTTAAGAAATGTGCCAACTATGACTATACTCTTCAATGTTCTAATTAGAAAAGGATGCTGGATTTTATTGAATGCTTTTTCTGCATCCAATGAGAGGATCATACGGTCTTTGTTTTTACTTCTGTTGATATGGTGAATAACGTTTAAGGACTTGCATGTGTTAAAGCAGTCTTGCATCCCTGGGATGAAACCTACTTGATCATGATGTATTGGCTAGGATTTTGTTGAGAACTTTTGCATCTATATTCATTAGTGAAATTGGTGTGAAGTTCTCCTTTTTAATTGGTTAATTGGGTCTTTTCCTGGCTTTGGTATCAGGGTGATGTTTGCTTCATAGAACATGTTGGGGTAGATTTATTCCTCCTCAAGTTTTTGTAATAATTTCTGCAGTATGGGAATCAGCTTCGTATGAAACCATCTAGACCAGGACATATTTTTGTTGGGAGATTTTTTTTTATTTTTTCTTTGATCTCAGTGCTTGAAATTGGTCTGTTCAGGAGATCTGTTTCTTCCTGTCTAAGTTGAGGGAGATGGTGTGATTGCAAATATTGATCCATTTCCTTCACATTGTCAAATTTCTGTGTATAGAGCTCCTTGTATTCAGAGATAATCTCTTGTATCTCTGTGGTATCTGTTATTATCTACCTTTCATCAGTTCTGATTGAAGTTTCTAGAGATTTTAATTTTCTATTTCTAGTTAATGTGGCCAAAGGTTTATATGTATATATTTTTTCAAAAAACCAACTTCTTGTTTCATTAATGTTCTGAATGTTTCTTTTGTTTTCAATTTTATTAATCTCTGATTTAATTTTGAATATTTCTTTCCTTCTGCTGGGTGTAGGCTTAGATTGTTCTTCTTTTTGCGATTCCATAAGATGGCTTATGAGTTTGTTGATTTTCTCTTTCTGTTTTTCAGATGTAGACATCTAAAGCAATAAATTTTCCTCTCAGGACTGCTTTTGCTGTATCCTACAGGTTTTGGTAGCTTATGTCTTCATTGCTGTCATGCTCAAGGAAGTTAATTATTTCCTATTTTATTTCCTCCTGCACCCAAGTGTCATTCAGCATAAGGTTGTTTAATTTCCATGCCTTTGTGTGGGCTTTTGTTGGAGTTGAGTTCCACCTTTAGTGCCTTGTGGTCTGAGAAGATACAAGGTAAAATTTCAATTCTTTTGATTCTGTTGTTCTGTTTGATTTCAATTCTGTTGAGGTTTGTTTTGTATCCTAGGATCAATTTTGGAGAATGTTCCATGGGGCGATGAGAAGAATGTATATTCTTTATCTTTGGGATGGAGTGTTCTATATACATCTATCAAGCACAGTTGTTCTAGGGTCTCATTTAAGTCCCTTATATCTTTGTTTAATTTCTGTTTGGAGGATCTCTCCAGCTGTGTAAAAGGAGTGTTAAAGTCCCCTGTTATTATGGTGTTTTAGGATACCATATTGCTCAGACTAATTAAGATCTGTTTCAAGAACCTGGGAGCATTTAAGTTGGGTGCATAAATATTTAGAATTGAAATGTCTTCTTGTATTTTTCTCTTGACGAATATGAAGTGACCATCTTTTCTCTTTTTTGACTTTAGTTGCTTTAAATCCACTTGTATCTGAAAATAAGATTGCAGCCCCTCTTTTCTTCTGAGTTCCGTTTGCCTGAAAAATTGTCTTCCAACCCTTAACTCTGAGTTTTAATTTGTCTTTTGAGGGTAGGTCTGTTTCCTGCAGACAACAGATAGATGGCTTGTGTTTTCTTAATCCAATCTGTCTGTCTATGCCTCTTCAGTGTGGAATTTAAGTCATTAACATTTATTGAGATAATTGATAAGTGTGGTAGCATTCTATTCATCTTATTTTGTGAAAGTCCATTGCTTAGTTTTTTTCTTTTGCATCATTGCGGAAGCTAGGTTCTGGCCTTTAATTTCTGGATGCTTACTTTGCTGGTGGTCCATTGTGATGGTCAGTGTATAGAACAGGTTGAAGTATTTCCTATAGAGCTGGTCTGGTTGTGGCAAATTTCCTCAATGTTTGCATATCAATAAAAGATTTGATTTCTCCATCAATTTTAAGACTTAGCTTAGCAAGATATAGAATTCTGGGCTGGAAATTGTTCTTTTTTAGTAGATTAAAGGTAAATGACTATTGTCTCCTGGCTTGAAAAGTTTCATTAGAGAAGTCTGTGGTCCACCCTGATTTATTTGCCCCTGCAGGTCAATTGGCGCTTAC
The DNA here is from genome assembly GCA_963574655.1 of Perodicticus potto. Classification (NCBI taxonomy): domain Eukaryota; kingdom Metazoa; phylum Chordata; class Mammalia; order Primates; family Lorisidae; genus Perodicticus; species Perodicticus potto. The sequence continues at coordinate 7,053 of CAUYRH010122247.1, read as the reverse complement.
TCCTGGAAGCTTGCAAAATCTTTTCTTTTGTCTTGACTTTGGACAGGCTCATCACGATGTGTCTTGGAGAAGCTCTATTTGAGTTGAGGCAACCTGGGGTCCAATAACCTTCTGAAAGGAATGTCAGAATCTTTGGTGATTTGGGGGAAATTTTCATTTTTAATATTCTCTAGTATGGCTTCCATTCCTCTGGGGCATTCTTTTTCCCCTTCTGGGATACCTATAACTCATATGCTTGAATGTTTCATAAAGTCCCATAATTCTGTCAGTGAATGTTCTGCTTTCTCTCACTTTTTTCCTGCCTCTTTAACTATCTGAGTTATTGCAAGAGCTTTGTCCTCCACCTCTGAGATTCTTTCTTCTGCATGGTATAATCCGTTGTTGATACTTTCTATTACATCTTTAAGTTTCCTAATTGAATACTTCAATTCTTTCAGCTCTGCCATATCCTTTCTCTATTCTTCATATCATTCATCTCTTATTTGATTCTGTTTTGGGATTTTCTTTTGTTTATTTTCTACTTTCTCAGCAATTTCCTTCTTTGTTTTTTGGTTATTTTCTACTTTCTCAGCAATTTCCTTTATTGTTTTCATCATCTGTATTTTAAATTCCCCTTCTGTCATTTCTATCATTTCTTTACAGGTGGAATCCTCTGCAGTAGCTACCTCACGGTCCCTTGAGGGGGGGTGCTATGGACTGATTTTTCATGTTGCCAGGATTTTTCTGCTGATTCTTCCTCATGAGTGTTTTCTTTTATCTGTTTCCTTGCCCTAATTTTCCTTTCACTTCCTCTTGCTCTTTAAGTTGCTGTGCCTCTGGCCTAAGGTTTTAATGAGTCCTTTTGGTACAGGACTAAAAGGATGAGAAGACTGAAGAGCAAGGAGGGAAAAAATATTAAAAAAAAAAAAGAAAACAAAAAAAGAGATAGGAGAGAGTGTGAGTAAAAGGGAATTTTGACAAAAAAGTAGAGAGGCACATAAAGAGGGAGACAGGAGTAATAAAAGTGTATAATAGAGTACTTTGACCCATACCTTAAAAACCCCCAACCTCTGGGAGTTCTGGGTTGGGTGGTTCCCTTAAGGTCAGCAGCTCTTTGCCAACCTGAGCAGACATGGTACCCTACCTCCACCAAATAGGGAGGAAAGACAAACATACTATAAGTCAAACGAAACAAACAAACAGAAAAACTTACAGAATAAAATTGGGAGGAAAACCAAATAACAGGGACAGAAACACTAGCAAAAATGAACTTCTTATTACTAAAGAAGGCAACAATGGAAAATTATATGCATACTAGAAAAATGAAGAAAGAAAACAAAAGAAAAATCTAGGGGAGAAAAGTTGAAACAAAAAAGAAAACACCAAATCCAAAAACAAAGCAGTGTGTATATCTTGCTGAATATTATCTGGGTAACAGGTGATCTTCTGGGGTATGAGATGCTGGTCACAATGCTGATACAGCTGTATGACATGGAGATTAGAGGCCTCTGCTGACTACTATGCCCACAAACCCTACAGGATGAAAGCCTGAATCTTTTCTCAGCATGCTTATTAGACACTTTTAAACATTAACCTTAGCTAAGCAGAAGCTTTCCCAGGAAAGCACTTGTCACTGGGATCTCTCCTGAAGTGGCTGCCCACTTATCAGGTGTGCCAAAACCGGTCTCACTCTCTGCCCCGGAAGGCCCAGGCTCAAGGAAGCCCTCCCACTTCCAAACACTGGAAGTTCCGCTCTTCCCTGGTATCTCACTCCCAGACTTTGACACTGCTCACAGTCACTAGATCACTCACTCAAAGTCTCCCAGCCCGAGCCTTGCTCTGCAACCCTGAGGGTGGAGCCTGCAGGAGCAGTTCTCCCACAATGGCTGTGTGGCCCACGGCCAAACAATGTTAGCTCTGTTTCAGTCCAGCAGCTCAGTCCCGTGCCCTGGATGATGCTTAAAGTCACTGCATTCTCGCCCAAGTTCTCCCAAGGTATTTCAACCAAGTGCCCAAGTCCAAACAAACAAAACAACCCACAGGGAAGGCTTTCCCTATCTGCAATCTCATTGCTGTTGTAATTACAGCTGCAGCAGCCCATTGGCAATCACTTGCCACTTCTCTATTGCTTTAGCCCTCCTCCTGGAGTCCAGAAATCTCTCACTGTCTCCCTGCATCCCAAAAGGGATGTTTCTGGGCAGAGTCCACAAGCCAGAGATGCCTGGAGTCTTCTCTCCCCAATCTCACTGTTCCCAGTTGCAAAGAAGCTGTTACTTGGCTTCCATCTTGCTCTGTCCCCTCCCAAATAGATATTTTTAAATACACTCCCAGGTTCCAGATCTCCAAAGCAAAATAAATGTGGGGAAGTGGAGGGTGGAACAAAGCCTTTGATTTTGTTTTCCAGAGATGATGAGTATTTGTTAATCCAACATTACTACCAAAGTTTGTGCCAGGATTCCCCTGTGAACCAACCTCATAGTCCTGCCCATATCTTGATTTCTTTACGCAGTGTGGAAATCAAGGAGCTAGAGAGAATCATAGAAAAGCCTGAGGAAGAAAACAGGTGAGTGCTCTTTCTAATTTGTCATTGATATGCAGAGTGCAAACACTTATGTATAGAAAAATGCCAGGAATCTTTACTTAGAGTCATTCTATGTCTAGTTGTTTTCTAAAATTTAGTTTATTTATCTATATTTACAGATTTACTTACTTTATCTGAAGGAAGAAAATGGATGCAAAAGTGTAACTGGTAATTCATATTTAGGTATGAAAAGAATCAATGCTGATAGTGATATCTGATTTGTTGCATGTATTTCAGAGTCTTAGATATTATTTGTGAGAATCAAATTTAAATAATAAGCAATGCCATTTAAATTTATGATTAGGTGATTTGTATATGAGTTCAGCCATCTACATTATGTTGTATCTCAAAGCATTTTTGAAAGAAGACTCATTGGGTCAGTCATATTTGGGAACAAATTAGTGATAATTCAGTTGTCTACTATCACTTGGAAAAGATGCCATGTACAAATAGCATCAAATTGTAGAAGAGGATAAAGGCTAATGAAAATTCACAATGACCTCAGAGAGGACAGAGTAGTAAAAATGGTATTGTATGGTGTAAACATAATGACAATCATTGGACTTTTACTTTTCTATTACATTTATTATATCACAGGTCCCTTGGTTTAAAAAACCTTTGCATATGATCATTTGTAACTCACAGCATGCCTTCTTCAGACAAATGCCACTGGGAATATCTAGAGTAGCTGTTGATCAAATTTGTTAGTAAGTACTTGCATCTCTCTCTCTCTCTCTCTCTTTTTTTTTTTTTTCTTTTTTGAAGTCTCATTCTGTCGCCCTTAGTAGAGTGCTGCGGCATCGTAGGTCACAGAAACCTCGAATCTTGGGCTTGAGCCATTGTCTTGCCTCAGCCTCCCCAGTATCTGGAACTACAGGTATGTGCACTACACCTGCCTAGTATTTTTATTTTTAGTAGAGACAGAGTCTCCCTCTTGTTCAGGCTGGTCTCAAACTCCTGAGCTCAAGCAATCCTCCCGCCTTGGCCTCTGAGAGTGCTAAGATTATAGGCATGAGTCACTGCACCTGACCTGTACTGACATCTCATAAGACAACACAGTGTGTCTGAGACCAGTACCTTCAAGAATATAACACTTCAAGGTGTAAAAAGTAAACTTCCATTCATCCATTGCTTCCTGCTGCCACTGCCTACCTTCTAGCCTTTAATACCTGTGACTGATGGCCATAGCTCTTTATCTGGTTGGCTCCCCTTTAGTCTCTTTCTTACTCTCCAATAAATCCTCCATTGTGGATTACATATACACATATACATAAATATATACATATTTCCAGAACCAAGACCCCTCACAGCATTCTCCTTTCTTTGAATTTCTGTATGTAGAAAAATATCTGTCTTCTCAGCTAGGCCTTTAAAACCTTATGCAGGGTGGCACCTGTGGCTCACTGAGTAGGGCACCGACCCCATATACTGAGGGTGGTGGGTTCAAACCTGGTCCCGGCCAAGCTGCAACAAAAAATGGCTGGGCATTGTGGCAGACGCCTGTGGTCCCAACTACTCAGGAGGCTGAGGCAAGAGAATCACCTAAGCCCAGGAGTTGGAGGTTGCTGTGAGCTGTGATGCCACAGCACTCTACCGAGGGCAATAAAGTGAGACTCTGTCTCTAAAAATAAATAAATAAATAAAACCTTATGCAATTTTCCCTTGACCTACTTTTCCAACCTCATTTTCTTTTGTACTCCCTGTGTCATGTCCATGCTCTTGTTTCTAATATTTCTGAATATATCCTTCTTTCATCCACTGTCTGAGTCAACATCAAGCTTATTTCTCAGCCTTTGCTGTTAACTACTACACCTCTGTAGGAATAGCTGAAAAAGGAGTCCTACCCATTCTCTGTGACATTGCTCTAAATGAATTTTCCCCACAGTGTCCTGGTAGATTACTATAGTTGGAAGATCTACCTTTTTCTTATTTTCCCAGCAGAGAGAGTTGGTAAAATGTACTGAGAGCTATCATTTTACCTCTAGCTATCATCTATGTATCATTAATTAATCATTTTAGATCATTTAATATTTCAAAGATCTCTATAAGGAAGAACTTGTCTTCCTATAAAGAGTAATCTCAGGCTAAAAGAGCTTACAATGCCTTGCTGCAGATCTAACAGTCAGCAAGCAGCAGACCAGTTTCAAATGTAGATGTTCTGACTCAGAATCGTCAACTCTGCCTTGAACAAGAAAACGTTAAAAGTGATCCCATGGTATCATTTGTTGTTCAGCCTCAGACCCAGTCAAAATCTTGATTTATTCCCAGCATGCATCTGACCTTGAGATAACAGTTGCAATAACAAGATTCCTTGTATAAACCAGCTTACCTATTTGTGTTCCAGCAATACCTACTTTACCTTCAAATATATCTTTGACAGTTTTCCAAGATGGAGATTTTTTTTCTTAAAGAAAGAAAAAACTAGCTCGGCACCTTTAGCTTAGTGGCTAGGGCACCAGCCACATACACCAGGACTGGTGGGTTCAAACCCGGTCCAGGCCTGCCAATGACAACTACAACAAAAAAATAGCCGGGCGTTGTGGTGGATGCCTGTAGTTCTAGCTACCTGGGGGTCTGAGACAAGAGAATCACTTACGCCCAAGAGTTGGAGGTTGCTGTGAGCTATGATGAGACAGCACTCTACTGAGGGCAACATAGTGAGACCCTGACTCAGAAAAAACCAAAACAACTTACAACAGAGACACACAATGAGGGATATAAAGTTAAGTCTTTATATATATATATACATACACACATACATATATATGTAAGTTGTTATGAACTTCAAGAAAAGTTCAGGGTGAGTTCTTTTCATTCTCCTTGCTTTTTGTTACATTTTCACTTCTGTCTGAATGCCAAAGAAATGTTTCTATAGTGTTTTTTTCCTGAAAACAGCCTGTTTGGTTCCTTTTGTTCCACCTTCTCCTGTGTTCAAAGCCATATCTTTGACTTCATGACTCTTGAATTCAGTGTTACTTAAGAAGCCTTTAATTTACTCTTTTTTTCTTGTCCTTCTCCCAAGGGGAGAATCATTATGCGCTCTCTGTGTGCCTTCCATGATGGCCATATTTCCCAAGTCAAAATTAAGCTATCCAGTTTGACAAATATACAGACTTTTTGAAACAAGGAGAAAATATACTTAAATTGAAATTGTCCCAAATCCTTTAGCTGTCCCTATCTATGTATATTTTGTTTTCCTTTATTCTGTAACTGTGACTTACTTTCAAAATGACAGCAAAGTAGAATGATTTGGAGACCTCTTTCTTGACTAGAGGTATTACTTAATTCTGTTATTTATTCTTATTCACAGCACCTCTCCACAATCTCCCTGGAAAATATGGACTGACTAGTTTAAATGTGTCTTGGTGGTATTTTATTGCTGTTTTTAGAATTCTCTCTCTCCCATTTATTGCAAATAGCATTCAATAAATATTGATTATGAATAAAGGAGTTGAAATATGCTGAATTTATTGTAATTGTAGCATACATATATTCTCTGTGACACACTCAAAGGAGGAAAGAATGACAGACAGTCTAACATTCTTTTAAAAGTCCAATTTCATAGAGAAATACCTTTCATATGCTTTTTGTCTGCTTGCTTTTAAAACTTCTTTCACTTTTCAGGCTTATTTAATTAACATCAAGTATAAGTTTATTATAAATTAGTATGATAAACCCCCCTCTTTTTTTGCAGTCTTTTTTGGCTGGGGCTGGGTTTGAACCCACTTTCTCTGGCATATGGGGCTGGCGCCCTAATCCTTTGGGCCACAGACACTGCCGAATAAACCCCTTTTTCAAATCCTAGATCCTGTATGTCTCCCCTACTGACCTGCCTGTTGACCATCCTCTGTTCCTCGAGTGTACCACAAAAATAAGACAAAACCTTGAACAAGAATTGTACATTGAAGCAGTACCCTGACCCCCATATGTGCATCAATGTACAAAGTTACGATTTAATAAAAAATAATTAAAAAAAAAAACCCTTGAACGAGAGCTAAGCTTGACTTTGCTCAATTGTGTCTCTAATAAGGTTGGGAAACTAGTGACTTTATTCAGATATGAAAGTCTTCAGTGTTTCAGTTCTACATATCTCTCCCTAATTAGATAATTCTAATGTTTGTGGCTTAAATCTGTAGTTTCCAAATCCTGATGTATTTTACTGTATGCTAAGTGAACTAAGACTTTCCCTGAAATCCAATTTATGATCATAGAAATGAGAAGATAGCCTTTATAAGAGACAAAGATATATTCTCATTCTGCTACCTGCGTTACAGGTTGATTAGATTATTTTTGAGTCTGAAAGGAGGGTGACTACTGACTTGATTCATTGTGAAACCTAAGGTTAAAGTTGTTAATAGATGTTACATGACAATAGGAAACACTATGGATTCTTTGTTCCTAATCAATATCTTTCATATATGTACATATCTTGTTGTTGAGTGACCAGACCTTATATAGCCTAAATTTGAATTTTCTTTTGCTCCTTTTCATTT
>CAUYRH010122243.1:0-22233 GCA_963574655.1 Perodicticus potto | reverse complement strand
ACCTATTTTTATTATTATTTTGACAAATGTCTGAATTCCAGGAGAATTCTAGAAATCATGAAATAGACAGCATCAGTGGAAGGAAAGTGTAGCCTCTCGTGGGGTGTACCCTGAAAACATTGCACCTGTGCCTGAGGGCTTCCTGGCCAATAGGATGAGGCACCACCACCTGTTTCTACTGTCACATTGGTACCCTCATTAGAAGGCCTTCCTGGAGTGGGTAACTTTTGCATAAACTAACTGAGCAGAAACCTAAAATGAATGTTCCTTTCACCTTCTTCATGAGGTTGTTAGGAGGGTGAAGTTGATTTTACAGCACCAGGAATACTATCTGGCCCACAGTTAACATTATGTAGATATTTGCTATTATTTTTTGTATTGCTGTTTCCCATTCCAACAGGGCAGGTATTTTTTGAATTAATGAATGAGGGTATGAGTGACTGAACAGAGTGAGTGAATGATGTGAATTAGCATACAAGTAAATGGTAATATAAGTGAAGTGTGGGTAGATGGTTGAGTGATTAAATGAAAAGAATAAATAAATGAAGACGTAAAAAGATTAAAAAACAAAAAGAAGAAAAAATTAATGGATACATGAATGAGTAAATGAGTGATTAATGAAATATATGATTATTTCACAGAAGGCCTCCTTTCCTAGATATTTTCTCTAGGATTTTCACCCTGGTCTCACAAACTGCCTTTGCTCTATAGGAACAGGACAGTCCGAGAGGTTACTATGGTAACTCTCCCCACACCCCGAGGACCTCTGGGCACACTGCTTAATGCTGCCCTGGCCCTGACCAAAGTCACCTGCTTGTCACAGACTCCCCCAAACATCCCAGACAATGGCATTCAATTCCATCCTGTTGGAAGGTGCCAACAACTTACGTCAATAACACTCCAAAGTGGGGGCAGCACCTGTGGCTCAAGGAGTAGGGCGCCAGCCCCATATACCAGAGTATAAAAAATATTCCAAAGTGTTCCAGCCTTCTCCAAAAGCCTCAAAATTCTCCTTTCTTCACTGCAACATTTCTAAGACCAAAAAGCCCAAGGTGCTTTCACATAAGACCCAGAACTCCCTTAGTAATACCAAGTGGCCCAGACAGTTCCAGGCCCAGCACTTTTGAGCCTAGACCCTTCTACCACCTCTCCTCTGCCTCCTCCCACCAGGGCAGCTTCAGGCCCCAGAGCCCCAGATACCTTTACCAATCCCCAAAGCCACAGACGTCTATCTCCCCGAGGAATGCCCAGCCGAGGTCCGCCTGATGGACCATGTGTATCTAAGAAGAGCTGTGTGTACCCAACCAAGGGCCGTCCCAAGGAGCCAGCCACTTCAGTGGCCAAGAGCCAAAAGAGAAGGACCCAGCATAGGAGTGAGAAGAAACCCAATGAAGAAATGTGTGGCTTCTGCATCAGCCTGGTCCTCTACAGCCCAGCCCTGTTGGCTCCAGACATCCCCCGAGTCTCCCTGTACCAGAGGACACAGAAGTCATAATCCCAGCTAGTCCATGTCAGCCCCTGCCTTTTGACAAATCCCTGGCTGCAGTGTCAGTATCAAAGTCAGCTGGCCAGGTTGTGCACTGCACCAGGTCAGCCCATACAAAGGGCACCATTCACATCACAGATGTAGATTTTTATACTATATTCACTTTGACAATTTTCAGCAGATGGCAATAAAGTGTTTTGAAGAAAGGGAGCCTTTTTTTTAACTTAAATAAAGGTACCAAAAGGGTTAATGCAGACCCTGTGAAATGCCCTCCTGGGTAAAAAACATGAGTCGCCAAGGTGAATTTTTGGCACAGTAACATAGTTAAGAGTTGGTGTTGTGGAGGCAGACACACAGGGGTTGCAGCTGTACTCTTTCATGTAGCCTGGCTACGTGACCGAGATGAGGCAGTCTAGGTTCTCTGAGCCTCAGGTCGCTCCGATGTAAACTGGCGATAATCACAACACCTCAAAATGTTGTCAAGGGGGCTCAGCCACTTAGTCCAGGGAGTGGCACCTAGTAGGTGCTCGAGGATCCTCTGAGATGACAGCATGAGAGAGAGGAATGAAACAGGGTTGATCTTTCTCCAAGGGAAACTTTTGCAATGTCTGGAGATATTTTGGTTGTCACAACTTGGAGGCCAGGTGCTCCTGGAGTCTGGGAGGTGAGGGCCTCAGGGACTGCTAAACACCCCTACAACAAACAGAGCAGCCTTTCACAACACACAGGGAATTTTCTTTTTATTTATTTAGTTAGTTAGTTTTTCCTTTTAATTTAATTTAATTAATTATTTTTTTTTTGTTCTGTTTAGTAGGCTCCGGCTGGGAACAAACCTGCCACCCCTGCTCCATGGGGTCAGTGCTCTAACCACCAAGCATAGGTGCCCCCAACAAAGAATTTTCTGACCCAAAGAAACACTGTTCTGTAGGAACACGGCCCAGATTTTAAGCTGGGCATAGGCTGCCCAGAATGAAGACCAGATGAACTCTGGTCTCCATTCACCGAGGTCACTTAAGTCACCTCAGCAAGGTGACTAAGTTCTGGCCAATGGGACATAAGCAACTTCTGCATCGTGCTCTTAAAAGAGGTATGCCCTCCTTTCCTTCTTTCCCTCTTCCTGATGTCTGGAATGTGGATAAAGGGTGATGTCATCAGGGACCATACAATGGGGCAGCACCCTGGGGAGGACAGAGCAACAGGACTGGAGAGGCCCGTGCCCCTGATGATGTCACAGAATGAGGGGCTGCCACACTGCCTGGGACTTTCACTTGTGGGGGAAACAAGCTTTCATCTTGTTAGAATCATTATTATTTTGAGTCTTCTTTCTTTTTTTTTTTTTTTTTTTTTTTGAGACAGAGCCTCAAGCTGTCACCCTGGATAGAGTGCTGTGGCACCACAGCTCACAGCAACTTCCAATTCCTGGGCTCAAGCAAGTCTCCTGCCTCCACCTCCCAAGTAGCTGGGACTACAGGCGCCTGCCACAACGCCTGGCCATTTTTGATTGCAGCTGTATTGTTGTTTGGCGGGCCCGGGCTGGATTCGAACCCGCCAGCTCAGGAGTACATGGCTGGTGCCTTAGCAGCTTGAGCCACAGGCGCTGAGCCTTGAGTCTTATTTTCAAGAGTCAAACCTTGCTTTAACAAACATGATGTGATGCTCTCTCCCTCTTTCTCCTGCAATCAGAGACCCTCTGGTCTCTTAAAAATACCCCCGGAAATAACCCCGGAAAGGCTTTGTTTTGGCAGCAGACCCTATAGGACAGGAAAGCACTTTCTCCCGGGAGTGTTATTACAACCCCCAAAGCATTTACTTTATTCATATGTGCCCATGAGTCAGTTCCATCTGAATACATTAGTTCGTCAAATATCAAGACTTGGACTCAGCTCTATTAGTCTTTACTTACAAGGTCTCGAGTGGTCTCTTCATGCACAAAAATAATCTCCTGAATACAGAACAGGTGCACACGTCTGGAATTTTAATCCATTATCCTGGGGAAGGACTAGGTGCCCACCTTGGCTGATGGTTTTGCAGCCCTAGCTGAGCAAACCACTGTTCCTTTGTTCTCCCATCAAGCAGCCAGGGGACGCTTTGGTTGATCGCCCAGATGTCATTACTATCTCCACTGAGTCATCCACACCGTTTCTTGCTGTCTAGGGGACTGCGTATATTTGGCACACAGGTGAGCACTCTCAAAAGCGCAGTAGCAGAAACACTGGCCTGCATACAAAGATCTCTGGTTTCTTACTCCCCAGCCTGCCTTTAATTAGCTATGCGGATTCTCTTTGTTTGCAAGTGACAACATTTAAACTGGCTTTAGCAAAATAGAAGGGATTTACTGGCTCGTGTAACAGACAGCATCCAAAATCAAGGTTTGGCTAGATTAATCACGTTTCTCGCTTCTATAAACTTGATGCTTTAACTTCCACGAATATGCTGGAGACGCTTTGTTCTAGACAACCCAAACATAAGCCGGATCTTGCTTGGCCTCGGTCTTTTTTGTCACCTGCCCCCACCTCTCCACAGAAGGAGTCCTTTAGGCATGCAAATCAACCATTCCAGAGTGTAACCCTAACCACCTCCCTTCTCAGGGGCTCCTGTCCTGGGACATTGTATACCTCCCTAATCACTCCACAGCCAGGTGCCAGATAACTAATGACACATCCTGTATGCCCCAGAGCCCACCGAAATATTTCAAATTAGCCAATCCCAATACTTACCCTGCCTCATCCATTCCTTCCTACAGAAGCCATGATAATGGCCTGTGGCCACAGCTCACTTTCTCTCTCCACCCCGGGTTGTGACGCGCACTCCCTTCTGAGAAATCTGTGAGTACAACAAGCTAGCCTTTCAATGGCAGTCTCCCGATCTGTTGGCCTCACCGCACCTAAATAAGCATAAAACCTATTAAAACAGAGACTCAGACAGTGGCATCAGGAAGCAGACTCTCTTTGGCTTCATCCCTAGCCCGCTTTTCCTGTGAAGTGGAAGCAACCCCACTGCAAATCATGAGGTTTAGTGATCTCATGGAAAAATGGTTTCTCTTTCCAACTGTAGCCTTATACCTGAATTTCTATCAACCTGACTTGATGGATATGCCCATCCTTTAACCAGTCACTATGGCCAGTGTTAGATAATTGCAAAACTTCATCTCCCTATGCCAATTCCCATTGAAAATTTCAAACTTATGGCCTGCCCCCTACGGCTCTTCCCGCCAGAGCAGTAATTCCTTATTGGCTATTCTACCATCCTGTCACCGCCCCTAACCGAACCTATATAAGGTGCGCTTGTCTTTTGCTCACTCTTTTTTCTCTCTCTGCCCCTCTCTCCCCCTTTCTCCCCTGTGTGTCTCGTCTCTCTCTCCTCCTCTCTCTCTTCTCTCCTCCTTAATGCTGCTCTGCAGCATCCCCCGCCAATAAAGACTTTTCGTACAAGCCTTGATGTTCTGTGAGGTTTATGCCAGTCGAGTGCCCCCCTTTTAGCCAGAAAGTTGGGGATGTTCCGATGGGACAATACAGGAAACTTGGCAACCCCTGAAGCCTGGGAGTGGGAGGTATCCCATGCAAGCCGTGTAGACTGTGAGTGTAGGAAGACCCCCTCCCCCAAAGAAAATAGAGGTGTTAGAAGAACACTATAGCTGGTCACTACCTCAGTTGGGGTTCCCTAGAAGTAGACCCCTGAGACAAGGATTGTAAATAGTTTACTCAGGAGGTGATCCCGGGAAGCACCAGCAAGAGATGGGGCAGCGAGACTGGGAAGGAAAGGAGGCAATACAGGGGCACTAAAGATCAGGCCAAAATTTGGAGCAGCTGGGGCTGGGAAAGGCTGGTCATGCCTGTGATCTCAGAACCCTAGGAGGCCGAGGCAGGTGGATTGCTTAAGCTCAGGAGTCGGAGACCAGCCTGAGCAAGAGCAAGACCCTATCTCTACCAATAGAAAAACTAGCTGGGTGTTGTGGTGCACTCCTGTAGTTCCAGCTACTCAAGAGGCTGAGGCAAGAGGATTTTGAGTTTGAGGTTGCTGTGAGCTATGACACCACGGTACTCTACCCAGGGCAGCAGTGTGAGACTCTGTCTCTAAATAAATAAATAAGGCCAGGCACGGTAGCTCACACCTGTAATCCCAGCATTCTGGAAGGCTGAGCTCAGGAGTTTGAGACCAGTCTGAGCAAGAGCGAACCCCATCTCTACTAAAAGTAGAAGAACTAGCCAGGTGTTGTGGCAGGTACCTATAGACCCAGCTACTCAGGAAGGAGGCTGAGGCAAGAGGATCACTTGAGCCCAGGAGTTTGAGGTTGCTATCAGCTATGACCCCACGGCACTCTACCCAGACCAACAGAGTGAGACTGTCTGAAAACAAAAAAAAAGGGCAGCTGGGATCTGATCAGCTGGGGAAGTCTGGGAGATTTATAGAACTTGTCTAAGTGGTGAAGGAGCTGGGATATTTACCCAGCAGCTCCTATCTGTCACAGCTTGAGGCTGCTTTCCAGGACCTCAATTCTCAAGCATTTCCAGTCTGCTCTGAGCCGTTCATTGAGCCAGCTTCTGGGTGGGAGAATGCCCCAGGCGGAAAGTTACAAGTGCTCAGCAATTAAAAGCTGTGGGTCTCAGGGCAGCGCCTGTGGCTCATCAAATAGGGTGCCGGCCCCATATATTGAAGGTAGTGTGTTCAAACCTGGCCTCCATGGAACTGCAAAACAGAAAAATAGCCCGGCATTGTGGCGGGCCCCTATAGTCCCAGCTACTCGGGAGGCTGAGGCAAGAGAATCGCCTAAGCCCAGGAGTTGGAGATTGCTGTGAGCTGTGTGACGCCACGGCACTCTACCGAGGACAGTAAAGTGAGACGCAGTCTCTACAAAAAAAAAAAAAAGCTGTGGGTCTCTACAGAATGGTGAGCACCCAGGGGATATGGGCACAGGGTGTCATCAGCACTGTCACAGTCAGAGGCAAGACATTTCTCCACTCTGAGCTTCCTAAAGTGGTCCGATCTGTGAAATCAGATGAGACTAGAGGCTCCCTCCCGAGGGGGATCTAAGGCTCTCTTTCTGGGTTGAGATAATGTGTGGGAGAATTCTGAGTATTCAGGCTCTGGGTTGGTGACAGTTTTAGTATCTAGCTCTTCAGGCTGTTGTGAAGAATAGATAGGTTAACACAAGCAAAATAATTTAAAGCAGTGCTAACATATACTGCAACTAATGAGGAAATATTAGTTATCCTTAATTATATTAGTGAATATAAATATTATTTTATCATGTATTATCATATGCACAGTTCTGTGCCTTGTGCTAAATTGTTACAAAGTTTAAAAGTGGCAAGATGTGTTGAAGGGATTTGAAAATCTCAGAGTATTCTCAGATGCTAAATAGTTTTGTTATTATTATTAATACTATTATTATTATTTGACCTAAGAAGATTTAATAAAAACAGGGACTGCAGAGTGAAAGATGGAAAAAGAGAGAGAAAGAAACAGCAGGAGTGAGGTGGAGGAAGGTCGGGTTTTCCATGCTCTGGAAACTCTTCCTACTTTTTGACAAATCATTTCTCGCCCAACACTGCAAGTTTTAAAGGAATGCAATATGCCTGGCTCATGCCTGTAATCCTAGCACTCTGGGAGGCTGAGACGGGAGGATCACTTGAGCTCAGGAGTTCAAGACCAGCTTAAGCAAAAGTGAGACCCTGTCTCTACTAAAAATAGAAAAATTAGCTGGAAATCCTGGTGGGTGCCTGTAGTCCCAGCTACTTGGGAGGCTGAGGCAGGAGACTAGATTGAGCCCAAGAGTGTGAGGTTGCTGTGAGTTATGATGACCCCAGGGCGCTCTAGCCTGGGGCAACAGAGTGAGACTCTTTTATTTATTTATTTATTTGTCTGTTTTTTGCAGTTTTTGGCTGGGGCTGGGTTTGAACCTGCCACCTTCAGCGTGTGAGGCTGGCGCCCTACTCCTTTGAGCCACAGGCGCTGCCCCCGAGACTCTGTTTTAAAACAAACACACAAAAATGTCATATAGTATTCATTGTAGATAAGTCAAGAGTCAGGTGTGTAGAGAGTTATTTCTGGGTAGTGAATGTGAAAGAAGCCCTGGCTCTCTTGACATTCTGCAGAAAGTTGTTAAGACCGCTGAAACCTTTCCACATCACTGCAAGACAGTGAGGGGCATGACCACAAACAGATTGGGGTAGAAAAGAATCAGAGCCCCTTCTCTGGGTGCATGATGGGGGCCTGGCACTGTGCAAAGCACCTACAAGCATTATCTCATTAATCCTTCCCATAGGCAGGGTACAGTGGCTCACGCCTGTAATCCCAGTACTCTGGGAGGCCGAGGCAGGTGGATTGCCTGAGCTCACAGGTTTGAGACCAGCCTGAGCAAGAGCAAGACCCTATCTCTAAAATTAGCCAGGCGTTGTGGCTGGTGCCTGTAGTCCCAGCTACTCGGGAGGCTGAGGCAAGGCAATCACTTGAGCCCAAGAGTCTGAGGTTGCTGTGAGCTATGGTGCCACAGCACTCTACTGGGGCCGACAAAGAGAGACTCTGTCTCAAAAAAAAAAAAAACAAAACTCTTCCCACAAAGTATTATAGCTACCATTTTACAGATGAGGAAGGAAACTGAGGCTCAGAAGGGTGTAAGAATTTTCCCCAGAGAATGCAGTTAGTGTGTGGCTGGAACCAATGGGGAAGTCACTTTTCCTCTCTGGGACACAGTAGAAGGATGGGGCGGGTCTAGGCGATCCCTCCTCCCAGCTTTGTGTCCCACGTAGGGGTTACAGTGTCGGTTCAATGTAAGAGTTGCTTAAGATTGCAGCTTCTACCCAAGAACTATAACCAAACCATAAGATGAACATCATGTGTCAGAGCAAGTCAGAACCTTTTTTCAGGTTAATGTGAGAGTATAAACAACTAAGTCACAATATTTGAATTTGTTAGGTAGAGTCCCTCTTGTAGTTCTGTCCTGCACCCAAAAGGTGTGCCATACACCCCTACATTGTGCCCATTCAGTGGGAGCACTCCAAACCCCTGTCCGCTCTCCTCGCCCTCATTTCCCCTCCCCCAACTTGAATTGAAATTAGTTTTTCTTCTTTGTGGGCATGAATTAGATCATCTACTGGCTTCATATAGTATTGAGTACACTGGATATTTGCTTTTCCATTCATGTGATACTTTACTGAGAAGAATGTGTTTTAGCTCCATCCAGGTTAATACAAAAGACGTGAAGTCACCATCTTTTTTATGGCTGAACATGTATATATATATATATATATATATATATATATATATGTACATACATGTATGCATGCACCACAGTTTGTTAATCCATTGAGTTGATGGGCATTTATGTTGTTTCCACATCTTGGTAATTATAAATTGAGCTGCAGTAAACAATCTAGTGCATATGACAAAATGGTTTTTCTCCCCTTCCATCAGTTGTTTTTGTAAATAAAGTTTTATTGGCAAAGCCATGCTTCAGCTGTTTTCCATCCTTGTTTCTTTTCCACAAGATTCAAATTCCTGAGACAGAGAAATGAGTTTGCCTGGTATGGGTACATGCCCATGCCCTGGCCATGTAGGGCAGGAACCAATCTCACCAAAAACACAGACAATGGAGTCTGGGTAGTTGCTCAAAGCCAAACCGAGATACTCTTATCAGAGAAAGGGGAAGGTACATTGGGCAGACAAAAACCACAGGAGTCCATGGGCAGGTGTGGTTACAGTAATGATTCAAGCATTGGGGCCCTGCAGGCCAATACTCCCATCGTAGTCACAGCTCCCGTTGAACTCAGGAGGAGGGGAGTTGTACAGGGCATGTACACCAGGGGGCACTATTCTGGGGCAAGCTCAGAATTCTGCCTACCCCCATGTATTGAGCAATGACTGTGTGTACCAGGCACTCCATTAAGTGTTTTATATGTTCTCATTTAATCCTCACGTCAAACCTACAAAGGAGAGGCTACTGCCATCCCCATTGCACAGGTGCATGAGCCAAGATACCGAGAGATGACATGACTGTGGTCACACAGCTGGTGGGTGGCAGAGCCATCTGCCTCTCCCTGTGTCTCTCTTCCTGTGTGTGTATATCTCTTTCTCTCTCATACACGTCTCTCTGTATGCAAGTGTGTGTCTGCGGGTGTGTCCAAAGTTCTCTCTCTCTTTCACCCTTTCTCTCTTTTTCTTACTCATACACAATACCCTACCTTTCCTCCTGCCAATTTTTTCCTTCTCTGAAATTTTGGTGAGTATTTGCTTTTATTTTTTGCTATTTATTTATTCATTTAGTTGTTAGTTTTAGACAGAGTTTCTCTCTGTTGCCCTGTGTAAAGTGTCGTGGCATCGTACCTCGTGGGAGCCTCAAACTCTTGGGCTCAAATGATCCTCATACCTCAGCCTTCCAAGTAGCTGGGACTATAGGTGCCTGCCACAACACATGCACAGTTTTTCTATTTTTAGTAGAGATGGGGTCTGACTCTTGCTGAACCTGATCTTGAACTCCTGAGCTCAAGCAATCCACCCATCTCAGCCTCCCAAAGTGCTAGGATTACAGGTGTGAGCCACCACACCTGGCTAGTATTTTTATTTATTTATTTATTTATTTATTTATTTTTATTTTTCTGAGACAGAGTCTCACTTTGTCGGCCCTAGCTCACAGCAACCTCAAACTCTTGACTCAAGCTATTCTCTTGCGTCAGCCCCCGGAGTAGCTGGGACTACAGGTACACGACACAATGCCAGGCTATTTTTAGAGACAAAGTCTCATTTTTTTGTTCAGGCTGGTCTCTAACCCATGAGCTGAGGAGATCCACTTGCCTTGGCCTCCTGGAGTGCTGGGATTACAGCCGCGAGCCTCCATGCCCAGCCTTAGTATTTGCTTTCAGATGTTAGTTTTTAGGAGTCTGAGGGATGGAAGTGTTTGAGGAAAGAAAAAGAAAGGGACCACATAAAGCCCAGTCTCATTATAATAATTGCCCATGTTTACTGATTGCATACAATGTTCCAGGCGCCAGGCTAAGCTTGGCTCGTTATATGCATCATCTCACTCATCCTCGTGGCAACCCCAAACCCCAGCTGCTATTATTATAACCCTTTGACTGACAAGGAGATGGAAACTCAGATAGGGTAAGCTACTTACCCAAGGTCACACTAAGTGATCAGGGCGAGATGCCCACCTATATTAGTTCAACCAACAACTAGCTTTAGGCCCAACCCCACTGTCCCTCCTCATAGCCCTCCGGCTTCTCTGCCATCATGGTAAGCAGCTGAGGCATCCCTGCTGCACAAAACCTCAGCTCACCCGGAAAGGGAGCTAGAAGCAAACAGAAGGTCATCCCTGCCCTGCCTCCCGGCACTCCTCCCTCAGCTCGCTCAGCCTGCTTCACATTCATGACAACATCAATCTTGTTCAAACCTTGGAGCCCACGAGCCCCCCCTGGGCTGGCTGCTTCTGAGTCACTGCACGCCGGCAGACGGTGATAAACTAATTTCCCAGCATCTTTGGGAAAGATTTGGTTTCTGTCTCCCAGGCTAGAGCCACGCCGACAGTGGCAGCAGGCTGGCAGGACCCAGGGGCTCCCTGCCTGCTGTGGGAGAGCCAAGACTGAGATGTGATAAGATACTGATTAGCCAAGTGGCTGGGACTTGGGGAAGGTTCAGACTGCAGCCTGAACTGGATTAAGGGGCGGCACAACGGGTGCCGAATCACAACGATGGTGCTCAAATGTCCCTGCAAATGTAACTGAATAGAAAAAATTGGCATTATTTTTTCACACTCGCAGAGCTCTTACCGCAAATGATAATGATTTCATCTTTGTGAATAATGCTACAAGGTAGTACTGTTTATTATCGCCATTTTACAGATGAGAAAATGGAAGCACAGAGCCCCGGTAACTTGATCAAGGTCACTACTTCATAGTGAGCAGACCAGGTCTTTAACCCTGAGCAGGAGACTCAACTGGACACGGCCTCGTCTGCTGGTCTAAAGTACTCACACATCCTGCTTTGATGCTGCTGAGCCATCAGAGTTGGCCTAGAGAAGACATTTTATATATATACAATCAGAGTGTGTGTATACATGCAGACACACACACAGAGGGTGTCCAAAACGTGTGTACACAGTCTAAGAAAGAAAAAACTGGCAGGCACAGTGGCTCACACCTGTGATACTAGTCCTCTGGGAGGCCGAGGCAGGTGGATTGCTTGGGTTGGGAGTTTGAGACCAGCCTAAGCAAAAGTGAGACCCCATCTCCACTAAAAACAGCTGGGTATTGTGGCAGGTGCCATAGTCCGAGCTATTTGGGAGGCTGAGGCAAGAGGATCGTTTGAGCCCAAGAGTTTGAGGTTGCTGTGAGCTGTGATGCCACAGCACTCTCTACCCAAGGTGAAAGAGTGGGACTCTGTGTCAAAAAAATAAAATAATGGCTTGATGCCCGTTTTAGCTGCACCAGCCACATACACTGAGCAGGTGGGTTAGAACCTGGCCTGGGCCAGCTAAACAACAATGACTAATGCACCAAAAAATAGCCAGCATTGTGGAGGGTGCCTGTAGTTCCAGCTACTTGGAAGACTGAGGCAAGAGGATCACTTAAGCCCAAGAGTTAGAGGTTGCTGTGAGCTGTGACACCACTGCACTCTACTGAAGGCAGCATAGTGAGACTGTCTCAAAAAAAAAAAAAGAATAAAATAAAATAAAAAAGAAACTGTATTAAAGTTGTAATACTCAAAATATAGCAATAATGTTATCTTGTATATTGTATCTTGTATCTCTTATAATTGCAGAAGTCAGAGACTTGAATATTATATATATATATATTTTTTTTTTTTTAGAGACAGAGTCGCACTTTTGTCAGTCTCACTCATGGTGTCACAGCTCACAGCAACCTCCAGCTCTTGGGCTTAAATTATTCTCTTGCCTCAGCCTCCCGAGTAGCTGCGACTACAGGTGCCCACCACAACACCCAGTTACTTTTTGTTGCAGTTTGGCCAGGGCCAGGTTCGAACCCACTACCCTCAGTATATGGGGCTGGCGCCCTATCCACTGAGCTGCAGGTGCCATCCTGAATATTACAATTTTAATACAGTTTTTTCCTTTCTTAAGGTGTGTATAATTTTTTTTTGGCAACCTTTTAATTATACGTGCAACCTGTCTTAGTTCAAGACTGTATAGTCTTTCAGATTTGTTAAACTTAGGGTTCTCATCTGTAAAATAGGGATTCTCATAATACTCACATTTAAATTAGTTTAAAAAGTCTCAGGACACCAGTGCACACCAAGTGTTCATAATGTTTTTATTTTATTTATATTCCAATTGTCATTTATTGATTGTCGGCTGACTATCTTTGATTGCACACCACCACCCCAAGATTAATTTCTGAATTTTCATTTTTAGAGCTAGTGAGATATATATAGTAAAGTTATTATAACTTCTATGTCAGGGAAATACTTATCTCTAATAGAATTCAGTTTTTGTTTTTTTTTAATTGGGGATTCATTGAGGGTGCAAGAAACCAGGTTACTGATTGCATTTGTTAGGTAAAGTCCTCTCATAATGTCATTTAGAATCATTTAACAGCAAGGCTGCACATTCACTTCAACTTGACTCTAACAGATGGACATTAAGATTCAGTTAAATGGACTCCTTTTCACCAAATCCTATAACAACAAAGTAAGTAGTAATAGAGTGGATACTGTGATTATTCCCCCAATAGAGTAAGACTGTCTCAAAAAAAAAAAAAAAGAAAAAGAAAAGAAAGAAAGAAAAAAAAGGAGTTGCAGAGAAACAGAGCTGGAATCCTGATCTAACTATACCTGAAGTCCCTGCAAAGCTGGCTTTTACTGCTTAACCTGGTTTGATTTGGTTTTCTATTAAGTGCAACCAAAAAAAAAAATCCTGATAGATTAAAGCACAGGCAACTCAAGAAGTTGTTATGTCAAATTATATTAGTTATTTGAGAAATTAAAGGAGAGAGAGAAGGAGTTGAGACAGAAAGTATTTTACCCATTAAGATAGCTATAATTTTTTTTAAAGGAAAAGAACAAGTCTTGGTAAGAATGTGGATTTGGAACCCCCATGCTTTACTGATAGGAATGCAAAATGGTGCAGGCACTGTGGCACCATCACTGTGCGGCAGTTCCGTAATAAGTTAAACAGAATTACCAGGCTGGGCCTGGTGGCTCATGCTTGTAAGCCTAGAACTTTGGGAGGCCAAGGAAGGGGATCCCTAGAACTCAGGAGACAAGACAAGCCTGAGCAAGAGTGAGACCCTGTCAATACTAAAAATGGAAAAACTAGCCAGGCATTATGGCCAGTGCCTGTAGTCCCAGCTACTTGGAAAGCTGAGGCAGGAGGATCGTTTGAACCCAGGAGTCTGAGGATGTTATGAGCTAGGATGACACCACAGCACTCCAGCCTGGCCAACAGAGCAAGACTTCGTCTAAAAAAAAAAAAAATTACGGTGGCGCCTGTGGCTCAAAGGAGTAGGGTACTGACCCCATACTGGAGGTGGTGAGTTCAAACCCAGCCCGGCCAAAAACTGTAAAAAAAAAAAAAAAGAAAAAAAAATATATATATATACACACACACACATATATAAACATAGACTTATCAGATATACCCAAAAGAATTGAAAATGGGGGCTTAAACAAAAAATTATACACAAATGTTCATAGCTAGAATGCAGAAACACTCTAAATATCCATCACCTGATGAACAGATAATCAAAGTGTCTTCTCTAGGCCAACTTTGATGGCTCAGCAGCATCAAAGCAAGATGTGTGGGTACTTTAGACCAGCAATAATGTTGTGGCAGGTGCCATAGTCTGAGCTACTTGGGAGGCTGAGGCAAGAGGATCATTTGAGCCCAAGAGTTTGAGGTTGCTGTGAGTTGTGATGCCACAGCACTCTCTACCCCCAGGTGAGACTCTCAAAAGTGAAACTCTCTTCTTGAGAGTGAGACTCTCAAAATGAGGCATAGCCTTGCAGTGGAATATTACTCAACCCTGAAAAACAATAAAGTACAGGATGCAACGTTGGATGGACCTTGAAAACTTGATGCTGAGTGAAGAGAGTCAGTCACAAAAGGCTGCATATGGAATGACTCTCTTTCTACAAACTATCCAAAATAAGCAAATCCATAGGGACAGACGCAGACTGGTGGTTGTCAGAGGCAGAGACAGAAGGGGAAAGGGAGCGACTGCTGGCAGGAGTGTCCAACCTTCTTTCTTTTCTGTGGCTCATTGGAAGAAGAAGAGTTGTCTTGGGCCACACATTAAATACACAAACGCTCACAAAAGCTGATGAGCGGGAAAAAAGGTCTGTGCATAGATTTCATGATATCAGACACCACAGATAAGCAAAACAATCCTCACATAGCCAAATCAAATAACTACAGGTCGCAGGTTGGACACCCTGGATGGGTACGGAGTTTCCATTTTGTGTGATGAAAATGTTCTAAAACTAGAGGCGATGGTTGCACAACATTGTGAATGTCCTATGACTTGTTAAAATTATTTTTCATTATATTGAGGCAGAATTCATGTAACATAAAATTAACCATTTTACAAGGCAGCATTGGCTCGGCGCCCGTAACACAGTGGTTATGGTGCCGGCCACATACACTGAGGCTGGCGGGGTCGAACTGGCCCCAGCCAGACTGCAACAAAAAAAGCCGGAAGTTGTGGTGGGCTCCTGTAGTCCCATCTACTTGGGAGGCTGAGGCAAGAGAATCGCTTAAGCCCAAGAGTTTGAGGTTGCTGTGAGCTGTGACACCTCTACCGAGGGCGACATAGTGAGACTGTCTCCAAGAAAAAAAAAAAAAAAAAAAAAAAGGCACCATTCAGTGGCATTTAGCATAGAATGTTACATTTTATGTTATGTGCGTTTTGCTACAGTTTTTTAAATTTCAGATTGCTATGAGGGAACAGATGGTTAGGTTACCTTGTTTGTGTTTGTTAGGTAAAGTCCAGACCGTAGCTGTGCTCCTCACCCCGAAGTGTGCCTGTTAGGTGAGAGCACACCTCCTCTCCTCTCCCCTGCCCGCCTACTGGAATTTAATTGTTTTTTTCTCCTGTGTTTACAATTTTTTAAAAAGGATTCTACTCTTTATTTTATCCTAGAGAGCTAGACTCTTTTGGACAGATGTTGAGTGATCTGGAGGTTTAATATTATTATTTTATTCAGAGGATCTTAAGCGGTACTGTTCCCGCTGTTCTGAGGGCAGCCTACAATCTCGTGACTGTCCAGCAGGGGAGCCGTAAAGACACCCAGCCAATGAGAGTGTCAGAGAGTCAGCTCTGCTAGGCCCAGGACCAATCATGTAGGGCCTGACTGTTAGCAGCCCCTATCAGCGGCCCCCAACCTTTTTGGCACAAGGGACTGGTTTCATGAAAGATGAATTTTCCATGGGCAGGGGGCTGGGGAGATTAGAGTCTCATAAAGCGCAAGCACCCTAGATCCCTCAAATTCACATTTACAGTAGGGTTCACGCTCCTGTGAGATGACACCACTGATGTGACAGAGGTGGAGCCCAGACATGATGCAAGTGAAAGGGAGCGGCTGTAAACACAGACGAAGCTTCGCTCTCTTCCTGGAGGCTCGCTTCCTACCAGGCAGCCGGGCTCCTGACAAGCCACACACCCAACTGCACCAATTCCGGTCTGTGACCTGGGCAGTTGGGGACTGCAGACCTCTACCCCAGGACCAGGGAAGAGTGGCCATGGAAGTGGCCTTTTAGAAAGTGCTTTGATCCATCTTTTAAACGATTTCTCCATAACTCATGACACATAATAAATTAGTGAAGTTAACTCTAGTCAACAATAACAGATTGGACACTTAAAACGTTGTGAAGAGGTTGGATCTCGTGCTAAATTGTCCTTGCCACAATAAAATTAAATGAAAACGAAAATTCAAAATGTTTGGAAAATAATAATGTTAGATACTCCTCCTCCACAATGTCAGGCTGGAAAAGACATGACAGTTGCCAACAGTTTAAAATTCAGTGTCTGAAAAGATCGATGTGAAGGATTTGGAAGAACACGACCTGCCCCAGGTGCTTTCTCTTCTAGTTAAGGATGCCCAAGCCACAGGTGTCTGAAAGGTGGGTGCTGCAGGTAAAAGCCAAGTGTTCTCTGTTCATCTTACCTCAGTCTGTTTCGGCAGGGCTTCCAAATGACTGCTCAGAAAGGCGCTGGCAGGCCCTCGGGCCTGGGGTATTCACATGGCAGCAGGTGGCTACCAAGTGTGGCACCACCTGCCATTGCCACCACCCTTGCTGGGCACATATGACCTGCAGGTGCTGCAACACTGATGTTGGGTTTCAGTGTGGAAGCCGGAGTCTAAGATCCACACACGAATCTCTTGACATTTGTTTTAAAAAATTGTTTTAATCACAAATAGCAAAGAGCCATGTCTGTGATTGCCTGAGGTTTAGTATAGTTTAATTTTCAGAGCCAATCACAGATTTTACTCCTTCCACTTGGAGAAGGCCACATCCCAGCTGAGTTCCTTTTTGATCTTTATCTTGCTTCTGGATCACATCCACTTGGATAATTGTCATCAGTAAGCTCAGTAAATTCCAGTCTTTCTCCTGGAAGACTGGAAAGCCTGTCTCAGAAATATGTGTCAGTAAAAGTCCTTTTTTTGATTCTGTAGGGGAGGCAGCTGGCTCTTCACAGGACACAGATTTTAGGCATCACCAGGCCACCCCATTTGAACCTGTACTCTGGGTTCTAACTTACTTTGTACTCACAGCTGATAAGTTATGAACCTTACTGACTTTCAACTTTGAGACTAATTTTTTCTTTTTTCCAGCAAATGTCACTCCTCAAACTGCTCTTTAAGTAGTCTAACACTCTGGTCTCATTCTGTCATCCTGGCTAAAGTGCAGTGGTGTCATCACAGCTCACTGCAACCTCAGACTCCTGAGTTCAAGTGATCCTCCTGCTTCAATCTCCTGAGTAGCTGGAACTACAGGCACCTGCCACCATGCCTGGATAAATTTTCTTTTTCTTTTTTGAGAGTCTCAAGCTGTCGCCCTGGGTAGAGTGCATCACAGCTCACAGCAACCTCAAACTCTTGGGCTTAAGCGATTCTCTTGCCTCAGCCTCCCAAGTAGCTGGGATTACAGGCTATTTTTTTGTTGTTGCAGTTGTCACTGTTGTTTTAGCTGGCCCAGGTTGGGTTTGAACATGCCAGCCTTGGTGTACGTGGCTGGCACCCTACCTACTGAGCTATGGGCACTGCCCAATTTTCCATTTTTAGTAGGAATAAATGTTTCACTCTTCCTCAGGCTGGTCTTGAACTCCTGGCCTCAAGCAATCCTTTCACCTCAGCCTCCCAAAGTACTAGGAGTGTAGGAGTGAACCACTGTATCTGGCCAAGACCTTCTTCCTTCCCTGTCAGAGTAGAGAAGCCAGCTGTACTCTATCCCATTCATTCACATTCTGTGCTTAAACGTTTAGCCTGGAGATCACAATTTTTGGCATGGCTTTGAAAGATGGTGGGGGGCAGTACGGTTTTAGGTGGGGAAGGGGAGATATATCTACAATGTCTCTCCCTCTTTACCATTTAAAAAGTTACTGCCACCCTCTCCACCTTCCCTCCTAACTGTCCATCCACCCAATCTCTCCTATTATCCAGTTAGACACACAGTCACCCCACACTCTCCCAAAAGACCAGAGGCCAGGCCCCTGTTACACCCACTTTTTAAAGAAAGTGTCCTATCCTCCATTTCATTAAAAAGGATAACATAAAAATATTACTCCATGCATACTCTCTCCTATCTTTCCAGCACTATTTGAATTTGATTTTGCTGAGACAAGAACCCTCAATACTCCTCTTTTAGCCTCTGATTTCATTATAAATTGTGAGAATTAAAGCAATATAATTATAGCATTTAGGGAAGGTTTTCAGGAAATTGACATTAAAAGGGAATTGAATGGGAAAAAACCATGTTTGTTTTTTTGTCCATTTAGTGAGAATTTGGAGAGAATAATACTCTATACTCAGCCATGCATGCCTGTTATTTCTGGTAGATTCTTTGCAATGCTGTTTGGAGAGTAAAGACATCAATATGAAAAGTAAGAATATACACCACACAAACCTTCTCACTGTTCTAATCAGAAAAAGATATTCCAACAGCAAGTTAAAAGCACATAAGGTAAATTGATTTCTTTCAGGCTGGATCTGGCTCAGAGATAGTTATTTGCTCTATCTGGTGGGACTATAAAAAAATTAGCTGCTGTGTTTGGTATCTCAATAGCTATTCCTAACTCCCTTTTCTCTTGTGTGTCATACACTATAGAGAATAAAAAGTCAGATACTTGTATTCATAGGTAATTTTACAATGATTTTGATCATTTTATGTGGTTATGTACAAGAACGAATATATACTTGGGAAATAAACTGAAAAATGTAGAGACAAAGAGGGTTCTGCTTGCAACTTACTTTTAAATAAACCAGAAAAATAATACTCCCCCCAAAATAGAAAATGTATACTTTTTTATAGAGGAAAAGAGAAAAGTTAAGATGGCAAAATATTAATTGGGAAATGCGACTGAAGGAGATGTGGAAGTTTTTAATATTATTCTCACAACTTTGTTGTAAGTTTGAAATTATTTCAAAATAAAGTTACCAAAAACACAATTAAAATGAAGAAATTTTTTAAAAAGAAAAAGGGGAAAAGGCCACTTCTATTACTCACTGTCCTAGCATACCTTGAAGCTCAGGTGATCAAGTGACCTAAGTTTGGTCCATAAGCAGCTATAAGAGGAAGCATGCTGGGCCTTTGTTTGCCTTGATAAAAGGGATAGTTCTATAAGGAGCACACTAAGATCCCATCCCCTCCTCTTCTTCACAACTGGAACACAGTTGTGATGCTGGATCTGTAGCAGCCATCTTATGATCATGAGGCAATAAGACTAAGAACCCAAAAGCCAATATGTACAGAGAGAAAAATCCTGGTCCTTGATGACATTGTGGAATTACTGGGTCACTTCTGTGGCTGCCAGTCTGATTTCTTGTGTCCTTGTGTTGTAAGCTGCTTTAATACCTTGCAGCTAAAAGTATTCTTTTTATTATTATTATTATTATTATTATTTTTTTGTAGAGACAGAGTCTCACTTTATCACCCTCAGTAGAGTGCCGTGGTGTCACTCAGCTCACAGCAACCTCCAACTCCTAGGGCTTAGGCGATTCTCTTGCCTCGGCCTCCCAAGTAGCTGGGACTACAGGCACCCGCCACAATGCCCGGCTATGAAAGTATTCTTAATATGGTTGCTATGCTTGGCTTCTTTTTCCTTGTTAACCTCTCAAGCATCTAAATGTCTTATATTGAAGGAATCCCCAAATAGGTCCTTCTTTTCATTTCAGAGGTCAAAGAGGACAGACATTCCCTCTCCCAGTTCCCTGGATGTCAGAGCACTAGGACATGCAAGACAGGTGTTGTACATTGAAGCACATGTCCAGTATTTTCAAAATAAGGGACAGCTGGAAAATGTCAAGGGCAGTGGGACTGGTGGCCTAGGAGGTTGTTGCTGAAAGTGTTGTGACAGTTGTGCCTCTGTTACCTTTTTACCACCTACTGCCTTGGCGGCATCTGCTATGTCCCTAGCTGCTGAGCTTCTCCTGGCTCTTGTCCATTTCCTGCATCCATTTATGCACCTTGAAATCAATTTTCTTAGCTCCCTGATCTACCTTGCCTGTAAACCCTTTTTCTGCTTAAATCAACCACAGAGGATTTTCTTCACAGTTGACAACTCAGACTGTTATAATTGCTCACATCTGAAAGTCAGAAAATTCACATCAAATCCTACATTTCTGAATTATCTCAAAAAATCAGAAGACTATGCAACATTGAGCTCTAATTCCCTAGCAGAAACAGTAGGCTGGCACTGTGGAACAGCCACTATCCCCCTTTAAATGGTATATTTTGATTGCCTACCTGTTATTTGAGCTTCTTATCTTCTAGTCCTAGTTATCTATGAACGATTTTTACTAACAACATTTCTGACACCAAGTGTGTGTTTTGTTTTTCACAACCACTTTTCCAACTTTCCAGACACTAAGTGGGTGTCCTACAGTTCAGCTCAGAAACTAACAAGCTAGTGTTGGCACCAGAATGCGTGGGTGTAAGGGCTCAGTCCCACAAGACTGCCCTCACTTCAGATTCCAGTCACAAGTATTGGGCATTCAGGATACCCACGGTTCTGTCCAACCTGACTACAAACCCAGGGGTTCCCACAACCTGGGGAATTTGCTAGAACATCTCACAGAAGTCAGGAACAGCCCCTGTTACGTACACATTTCCCACCATCAAATTTACCCTTCCCTAAGGGAGAAAGGGTGACATAATCATCGAGCTCCTGCCTGCTGCACTGGGGTGATGTTTTAGATGGAATGTCTATGCTTCTTTATGCTGTTGCAAAGCCTTGGTGATGCAGCAGATTACCAGGTGAAAAAGGGCATAAGCCACAACTACAACTGTGAAGACCAACAAGGGGAAATGAAGGAGGATGCCTGATAAGAGAGATTTTAAGGACATAATATTTGGGGCGGGCTGGTGCAGAGCTTCCATGCCCTCTCAGGGGCCACCACCTTCCCCCAACTCTTCAATGTATACACCAACCTGAAAGCTTTTGGAAGCCTGTAGTTTAGGACGTTTCATTACATAGGTGTGATTGATTAACTCATTAGCACTGGTGACTGACCTAATCTCTCCTCCCCTTGGAGGGTGGCGGGTAGAGCTGAAAGTTTCACCTCTCCAATCATGCCCCATCCTGGTGCAACGTAGGGAATCCCAGCCACCAGCCATCTCATTAGCATAAAAAGACACCCTTGGAGGATTCTGGGAAGATGGCCGACTGGTAGCAACCCTCAGCAGAGGATCCTGAGCAGAGGAAGAAGAACTGGACAGAATCGAACTCTATGAAGCCAAAGACGTGGAGCTGAGCCAAGAAAGAAGTTCAGCAAGCTGTAACTCCAAGGAAGAGCATTCAAGAAAACAAATTACAGGTACAAAGCCTATCGACTAGAACAGGGGTTCTCAAACTATGACCTGCAGGTCACATGCGGCCCGCCAAGGACATTCATCCGGCCCCGGGTGTTTTTGCCACAGCTGCCTGTCCTGCTTAGCAGCCGATTCATCCGGGGCTGCAGTGTGCATGTGTAGAATGTACCCCACACTCTCTGTCTCCCCTCCTACTCTCCAAATCCCCCACTCCTCTCAGTCTCTGGTGTGATCAGAGGAGTCACCAGGTTGCCTGTGCAGAGCCTGCTTCCACCTAAGGACCAAGGTAAGAACAAGTCAGGATTTATTTTTTTTTTGAAGTTAGGAGGTCTATTTTTTTTTTTTATTTTGAAGTTAATAGGGCCTTTTTTTTTTGCAGTTAAGGGGGAGCTTTTTTTTTCTTCAGTTTGGTGGTCTTTTTTTTTTTTTTTTTTGCAGATAGGGGGTGCCTTTTTTTTAAGTTAGAAGAGCCTTTTTTTTTTTTTTTTTGAGACAGAGCCTCAAGATGTCACCCTGAATAGAGTGCCATGGCATCACAGCTCACACCTACCTCTAATTCCTGGGCTCAAGCGAGTCTCCTGCCTCCACCTCCCAAGTAGCTGGGACTACAGGCGCCCACCACAATGCCCAGCCATCTTTTGGTTGCAGCCATCATTGTTGTTTGGCGGCCAGGGCTGGATTCAAACCCGCCAGCTCAGGTGTATGTGGCTGGTGCCTTAGCCCATTGAGCCACAGGTGCCAAGCCAGGAGAGCCTTTTTTTTTTTTTTT
>CAUYRH010122240.1:0-23810 GCA_963574655.1 Perodicticus potto | reverse complement strand
ATATTATTGTACTTTTGGTTTATGTACTCCACTTTTGATTTTCTACAGGATTTAAAAAATAGTTGCATAGGGCAGCACCTGTGGCTCATCAAGTAGGACACCGGCCACATATACCAAAGGTGGCGGGTTCAAACCCAACCTTGGCCAAACTGCAAAAAAATAGAAAAATAGCCAGGCGTTGTGGCGGGCACCTATAGTCCCAGGTACTCGGGAGGCTGAGGCAAGAGAATCACTTAAGCCCAGGAGCCGGAAGTTGCTGTGAGCTGTGTGATGCCATGGCACTCTACCAAGGGCGACAAAAAAAAAAATAGTTGCATAAAATAATTATGAATCTATGTTAATTAATGTATATAAAGATGTAATCTATGATAGCAATAACATAAGAGGAGAAGGACTGTAAAGAAATAGAGTTGTTGGTTTTTTTTTTTTCCATTGAGACAGAGTATCACTTTGTTGCCCTTGATAGAGTGCCATGGGGTCACAATTCACAGCAACCTCAAACTCTTGGGCTCAAGTGATTCTTTTTCCTTAGCCTCCCAAGTAGCTGGGACTAAAGGTACCTGCCACAATGCCCAGCTATTTTCTTTTTAGCAGGCCTGGGCTGGGTTCAAACTCACCAGCCCTGGTGCATGTGGCCAGCACTGTACCCACTGAGCTATGGGCACCACTCAAAATAGAGTTTTTGTATACTATTAAAGTTAATATCAATTTAAGATAGATTATCATAACTTTAGGATGTTACATTGATAGTAACCAGAAAGAAAATACTCACAGAGGAAACAATAAGGGAATCTAAAATGTGTCACTAAAAAAAGCTAACTAAACATAAAGGAAAGAAACAGTAATGCAAGACACGAGAGGCAAAAAAAGCTGTAAACAACAAAATGGCAAAAGTAAGTGCTTTTCTAGCAGCAATTACTTTAACTGTAAATGGATTAGAAACATGGCAAAATATATGAATTGGAAGCAAGGATATAAAACAGGATCCAAGTCAACACAGTCTAAAAGAATTTCACTTCAGATCTGATGGCATAAATAGGAAGAAAGTGAAAGAAAGGAAAAAGATATTCTATGTAAATAGTAATCAGAAGAGAGCAGAGGTAGACATACTAATTAATAAAATAGACTTTAAGTCAAAAAATGTTATGAGGGACAAAGGAGGACATAATATAATGATAAAATAACTCACCAAGAAAATAAAACAATTATAAACATACATGAACCAAATATTAGAGTTGGGAAATATATAAAGCCAACATTGACAAAATTGAAGAAAGAAATACCAGATGCCTTCAATATCTCACTTTCTACAGTAGAAAGAAAACCAAGCAGAAAGATCAATAAAGAAATAGAGTACTTGGACAAGACTATATAGACCATTTCTACCTAACATATACAGTATACTTCACTCAAAACAACCAAATGCCTTTTATAAATTCCCATGGAACACTTTCCAAGAGAGACCATCAGGTAGACCATAGAACAAGTCTTAATAAATTTAAAGAGATTGAAATCACAAAACTATCTTTCTTTTTATCACAATGGAATGAAACTAGAAATTAACAGCGGAAGAAAAACTGGAAAATTCACAAATATATGGAAATTAAACAACAAACTCTTAACAACCAATGGGTGAAGAAAGAAATCATAAGGAAAATTTTAAAATGTGTCAACACAAGTGAAAACAACAAATTGGGCGGCACCTGTGGCTCAGTGGGCAGGATGCCAGCCCCATATACCGAGGGTGGCAGGTCCAAACCTTGCCCCAGCTAAACTGCAACAAAAAACTGGGTGTTGTGGCAGGTGCCTGTAGTCCCAGCTGCTCAGGAGGCTGAGGCAAGAGAATCACCTAAGTCCAGGAGCTGTAGGTTGCTGTGAGCTGTGTGATGCCACGGCACTCTACCGAGGGCAATAGAGACTCTGTCTCTACAAAAAAAAAAGAAAGAAAGAAAGAAAACACAACAAATAAGACTTATAGAATTAAGTGAAAGCAATACTCAGATGAAAATTTATAGCTGCAAACATCTAAAAAAAAGAAAGATTTCAGGAGCTTTACATCTCAAAGAACTAGAAAAGAACAAACTAAACCCAAAGCTAGAAGAAGGAAGAAAAATACAAAGATTTAAGATAAATAAAATGGTATAAAAACAGCAAATTCAACCAAGAGCTGGTGCATTGGAAAGATCAACAAAATTTACAAACCTTTAGCTATATTGACTAAGAAAAAAATAAGAAAGGACTCAACTAAAATCAGAAATGAAAGGGTGATATTACCATTGCTTTTACAGAAATATAAATAATTATTAATAACAGTATGCCAATAACTTGGATATCCTAGGTGAAATGGATAAATCCATGAATATACAACCTGCCAAGACTGAATCACGAAGATATAGAAAATTTGAATAAACCTATAATTAGTAAGGAGATTGTATTAGTAATTAAAAACCTTCCAACAATGATAAACCCAGGACCATATGGCTTCACTGGTGAATTCTATCAAACATTCACAAAGGATTAATATGAATCCTCTAACTTTTCCCAAAAGTTGAAAAAGAGAGAGCACTTCCTAACCCATTGTATAAGGCCAGTATTTCCTTGATATCAAACCCAGCCAAAGACACTACAAGAAAAGAAAACTACAGACCAATATCCCTTATGAACATAGATACAAAAATCCTTAACAAATACTAGCCAAACAAAATTCAAACACATACTAAAAGCATTATATGATATAACCAAGTGAGATTTATTCCTGGAATGCAGGGATAGTTCAACATATGAAAACCAATCAATATAATATGCCATTAACAGAATGAAGGGAAAAAAATATATCTCTCAATTGCTGTGGAAAAAGTATTTGACAAAATTCAACATCTTTGCAGTATAAAAACACTCAACACACTATGAAAATAAGGAAACTATCCCAACATAAAATAGGTCATATATGAAAAACCCACAGCTAACATCATACTTAATGATAAAAGACTGAAACTTTAAGAGCAGAAACAAGACAAGGATGCCTGCTTTCACCACTTCTATTCAAAAAAGTACTGAGAGTCCTAGTTAGAACAATTGAGCAAGAAAAGGAAATAAAAAACATGCAAATTGGAAAAGGAGAAATAAAATTATCTCTGTTTTTAGATGACATGATCTTATATATAGAAAACCCTAAAGAAAACTTTATATATAGTAAACCCATGTATATACACACATGCACACACATATACACACAAAACTGATAGAACAAATTTGTCAAAGTTGCAGTATACAAAATCTACACACAAAAATTAGTTGCATTGGTGGCGTCTGTGACTCAGTAAGTAGGGTGCCAGCCCCATATACTGAGGGTGGCAGGTTCGAACCCAGCCCTGTCCAAACTGCAACAACAACAACAACCACAAAAATAGCCAAGCATTGTAGCAGGAGCCTTTAGTCCCAGCTACTACGGAGGCTGAAGCAAGAGAATCACCTAAGCCCAAGAGCTGGAGGTTGCTGTGAGCTGTGAGGCCACAACTTTCTACCCAGGGTGACAAAGTGAGACTCTGTCTCTAAAAAAAAAAATCACATAGTGAAGGGCACATTTATTGCTAAGAGGCAATAAACTGATAAGGGGCATATACATGCATTGAATTACCAGTTTCTGAATATAATAATTTGTATGTATGTGTATATTTTTAGTTGTAAGTGTATGTATGAAAAGCATCTTTATAAAAAAGAGATTTGGACTCAATGTTCTTCTTTTTTAGAGGACACTCACAGCTTGGATCAAATTAAGTCCTAGTATTATCTATTCACAACATTTTGATCTAAATAATGTGCTGGAGTAAAACAGGAAAAGCGTAAGAAAGCCTAAAATTGTCAGGAAATTGTTGTTCTGTCATTCTTTTCCTCTTCCTTCTAAGTTTTATAAACTATTTCCAGCCTATAAAACTATGCCATTGCCTAGGGGAAACTGTTAACTAGAGAATGACCGATAACATGTAATACATGTTAAGCTGGAATTGTGAGGAACAGGTAAATGAGGGATATTATGCTGATTTCATTTTTAAAAATGGGGGATGGGGCATTATAAAGGTTATGTGTTTAGAGATTGGTCAGTCTCATGCCTAGTCCTTGTTTGGCTCTTCACTAACGTGTTTGCAGTCTTAGTTAAATTGCTTGCAACTTCTATGTAAAATTAATAGGTAAAGGCATCTTGGCACAGTGGAAAGAAATTTGTAGGAAACCAAAGTTGAATTTGAGTCCCATTTCTCAAACATGATCTCTGTGAACTTGCATAGGGTGCTGAGGGTTGTTTGACTACTGAGAGAATTTTATAGTGAGCATTAGTTGAAATATATATACACACATGTATTTCACATATATGTGCCTATCTGTATATATATACACACATATAATATATTTATGTGTTTTGAATTTATGTGAGAAGGGAGGGACAAAAAATACAAAAATGCAAAGGAGATCCAAGAGTCCTTGTAGCTTTCAAATTCTGTAATTCTGCAATGGGAACAATAAAACTTTGTATATGATAATTTCCCAACTAAAAAGCAACTGAAACTATTAATTTTAATGTTTTATGGCACAAAAATCATGCTGTAACTCAAAATTTTATTTGTGTAAGAATACTTCTAAATGACTCTGATCTGAAACATTTAAATTGTCTCTAATTACTTCAGCTAAGCCCTATCAATAGAGGGTAGCAAAATGAATCTCTTTAAATACTTTCTGACTAAAGACCAGAAAATTCCATCATCTGTGACAAATAACATATTTTTTATAAAATCTCAATGAATTTTTAAAAGCTAAAACTGATTATAAAACAATACAAATATGGAAATGTTTTTATAATATTTTTCTATAGTTATGGATATTTTAATGTGTCAATACATTTTTCAAAAAGAGATTAAAGATAATTTTCTATTGATAAGCCAGTCAGCATTTCATAGAATGCCATTTTAAAATTATCTTTGTCTTAATCTACATCGAGATGTTTAGGTTTCAGGGAAAAGAGATTGCTTATAAATTGAAAATTAATGACACTAAAGGGGGAACTTGATAAAGACCTACAGGTCCAATGTAATTTAATGGTAAGTTATTTTGAAAATAATTACTAAAATCTATGAAGTTTTGTACAAATGTATAATGTTGTTATTGGATAAATCAAGTAATAAGATGTTAGACAGATATCTTCTTTTGTTTTATTTCATATTAACAAGAGATTAGAAACAATTAGGTTACATTGCTTACCTTTGTTAGGTAAAGTCCAAGCTGTAGTTGAGCCCTTCACCATCTTTTTGTATTTACCTGGATGGAGTTGTAAACAGCTTTATTCTTTGAAAATTTCACTTTTTCATTTTAAGGGATTATGTGAAAGGCAGACTAGTTTTTATATCTGATTAAATCTCATGCAGAATATTAATTAGAGAACTCTCGGCAGCCTCTCTTAAAGAAAGCAGGGTATGTTTGAAAGAGAACTCCGGTATATTAATGCGCCCAAATTGGAAGCAGACAGAAGTATTATCTTCTTAAAGATAAGGCCAATAATACTTTGAATTCACCCTAAATAGCAGGCTGCAAGGGCTCAGACCTGTAATACTAACACTTTGGGAAGCTTAAGTGGAAATATTCCTTGAAGCCAGGAGTTTGAGTCCAGTCTGAGCAACATACTGAGATTATGTCTCTACCAGAAAATAGAAAAAGTAGCTGGGCACAGTGGCATGCAC
Organism: Perodicticus potto; assembly: GCA_963574655.1. Taxonomy (NCBI): domain Eukaryota; kingdom Metazoa; phylum Chordata; class Mammalia; order Primates; family Lorisidae; genus Perodicticus; species Perodicticus potto. The sequence continues at coordinate 18,084 of CAUYRH010122240.1, read as the reverse complement.
CTGTAATTTCCGCTACTTGGGAGGCTGAGGCAGGAGGAACACTAGAGCCTAAGAGTTTGAGATTGCTGTGAGCCATGGTGATGCCATTGAACTCTAGCCTGGAAGATTAGACCTTTAGACCTTGTTTAAAAAAACCTAAACAAATGAACAAGCAAAGTTCACCCTAAATGAATTATACCTTTGATGTTGTTTGTGGCTGTTATATTCGAAATGCATTTATTGAGCACTAAATATTTATTCTATGTTGTAGATATAATTTCAAATTTAATTAAATATCCAAATTTTAAACTTAAAAAAATATACATGAGTTCTTGTGTTTTATAATTACACTTAATTATTTTTGGTGCTATTTTTCAAAAGGAAGCTTAAATTTATTTTAAAAAGGTAAAACAGTTATTTTAATGGCATTTCAAAAAGATAATGTATCTTAAATGAAATAGCTGTGATTTTCTTCTCTGAAATCATTAATAACAAGCTTAATCCAATGGCAGAGATGGGTCAATTACTGAAGCATTCACTTTTAAGGTTGTAGAACCCATTTCTGTGGCCACTAACTGTCTCTTCCCATTGCCATAATAAGGAATCTTAGTTTGGTGTGAATATTGCATTATGTATTCCCCAAAGGAATACATAATAAGGAATCTTAGTTTGGTGAGAATATTGCATTATGTATTCCCCAAAGAGACTCTCCTAACTTATTCACACGCATGGTTCACTGTGGGCCACACGCCTTAGGAACTTATCTCTAGTAAGTCACCGTTTGAGTCGCTATCATTACTATCTCTAAGAATAATTCAAAATAGACTCCCATATGGAGGCCATACAAGCTCTCAAAACTAGGAGTCCCTGATACCCTTTGGAAATTATAGCTCTGGTAATGAACTAGCACCTGTTATTCCAAACAGCCTGAAGAATCTTTTGAACACAAGGAATGTGGAAATATTCATACATTACTACGCCTTGATAGTCAGAAACCACATTACTAGGATAGGAGTGTTGTTTAAACAACTTCAGAGCTTTTGGTAACATCAAGTTTACAAAGAAATAACAAAGAGTCAATGAGATAAGTAAAAAATAAGAAAGTCTGAAAAAAACTTTACTAAAATATTTCTTTTTTATTTTGTTTTATTCACTTCAAATAGGTCATGGAAATAAAATAATTCTTAAACTTTAAAAAGTTTAAGTTGCAGTTGGTGTTGCAAGATAGGTATAATAAATAGATATAGATAGGTAAATAGATACAGAAATAAATTCCTTTTCTGTTTCCTTGCTTAGGAAACTTTAAAATAATATTGGTTTTTATTGATACGTTTATTCAGCTTTAGTTTTATAGCCCTTATTCGAAGGTAACGTATAGGTCTTCCTATTTAAAGGCATGCAGATATAGTTATCCACAGCTGGACATGGTGGCTCAAGCTAGTAATCATAGCACTTTGGGAGGCTGAGTCAGGTGCATTGCTGGAGCAGGAGTTCTAGACCTGCCTAAGCAAGAGCAAGACCCCATGTCTACTAAACATAAAAAACTAACCCAGCATTGTGGTGGGCTCTAGTCCCAGCTGCTTGGGAAGCTGAGACAAGAGGATCACTCAAGAATCCTCATGAGCTATGACACCACCATCCTCTACTCAGGATGACAGAGTGAGACTCTGTCTCAAAAAAATAAATAAAAATAGATATCCATCTCACATTTGTTTTAATTATTTTCTTTATGGTACTGCAATATTAGAGACATGCCTTTTTACTGAATATTAAACATAATACTGACTTTTAAAATAAGCCTTGGTCAGGTAAAGTTAAGTTTTGACTGTGTTACTTATTACTTGGATTTGGGCAAAAAAAATTTCTGTGCATTCCCTAAGTTTTCTCACTTTAAAATGTGGGTGGTTGGTTAGGTCTTGACATTTTGTCTCTGACTTTTGACAGTTAAATAAACAAATTACTATTTCAACCTTTAAAATACTGTAATAACCTGAATTAGATAGTGAAATTTAGCTATTGCACCATGAACATTTTACATGGGTTAATGTACTCCTCTACTATAGATTCAGTTTAAAAGTCTTCTTGGCAGGGCTTGGCACCTGTGGCTCAACGGGCTGGGGTGCCAGCCACGTACACCTGAGCTGGCGGGTTCGAATCCAGCCCGGGCCTGCCAAACAACAATGACAGCTGCAGCCAAAAAATGGGCCGAGCGTTGTAGCGGGCGCCTGTAGTCCCAGCTACTTGGGAGGCGGAGGCAGGAGACTCGCTTGAGCCCAGGAATTGGAGATTGCTGTGAGCTCTGAAGCCAAGGCGCTCTATCCAGGGTGACAGCTTGAGGCTCTGTCTCAAAAAAAAAAAAAAGTTTTCTTGGCAGAATGGACACAAAATAAATAGTTGTTGATTTAATATCTTCTAACAACTTGTTGCTGACTGATCTTCAACAGTTTACTGGAACAGGCAACAATGATCCAGGCACTGTTAAATATAATAGCTATTAGTAACTACTGGATAATGTTTATAGATCTAAGGCAGGAGCTAGTTTTAACAGCAATTGACATCATCCAGAAGGAGACAAATTTCATCTGTGCCTATGCAAGAGAAATAGTTATCAGCTACATTATTTTCTTTGTAAGAAAAAAAAAAAGATAGGATAACATTTTTGAGGAAAGGATCCATGCTATACTGATAATAGATTAAAGAATCATGTTTCTAATTGTAATATTTTGGTTCTTACCCCTTTTCATTATTATCATTTTATTTCTTAAGTAAACTGTTTCTACTCTCACTTTTATTTTTGTTGTGATTGTTATTTTTGCTTTCAAACCAACTTCTTGCACTGGCCAATGTGGTGCACTATAAACGAGTAAGACTAAATGTGAAATACATTTGTCAAATGAATAAAACTGAAATGAATTAATATAAGAAATCCTCAGGCTAGTCATGTTTATTGTTGCCAAATGTCTCCCTGCTAAGAGCTAATAAGCGTGAAAGGGGATAATGAAAATTTCCATGAAAAATTTTTGGGAAATCCACAAGTCTTCACTATCTGGGTCTTTGGAAATAAGTATTTGTTTTATACAAGTACCATATGAAGACTGTAAAGATGAAATTAAGAAAGTAGAGTCACACGCAGAGCAGCTACAGTGTAACAGTTACTAGTGTTGTTTGGCTCACAGAGGAAAATTGTCAGGAAATTTCCATCAAAAGGCAGGAATGGAAGAGTACCTGCCAGGTAATAGACACTAAAAAAAAAAATGTGTGTGTGTGTGTGTGTGTGTTTAATAAAAGGAAGATTTCAAGTGAAAGATTTCAAAGAGTCCAAGTGATCTTGGAAATATTGAAAATATAATTTGGGTTTTAAATGTTTACATTCTAAAGAAAACTGCTCAATGATAGACATTTTGGAATTTACTTAAAGTGCACATTTTGCTAAAAATTTACTTTGGCAAAATTAATTAATATGACAATTGGGGGGTGAGAGAAGATAATTGTGAGCTGAACTATAGTGTTACATGTATGTAGGAACTGATTTATTTCAAAGGAACACATATCAATCAAGGGTAAAAAAATGTTCTCAATTATCAATATTTTTCATGCCATATTATTTAATTATAAATATTTGTAGATTCTTAGTTGTAAATATAAGGAAATTGAATAAAATAGTTAACAGGATATTTGTAAAAATGGTTGGAAAATCATTTTCTTAAATTGTTAAGAAAAATGGGACTTAAATGACCTGACTTTCAGAGTTCCTTTTAGACACAATTGTTGTGAAGTGGAAAACGAGGGGATTAGGTAGCTTACAGATTGTCAAAATTCACTCTTAACTGCTTATTGAGTTATTTCTGATTATCTGGTCAACTTAGAAGTTTACATGCCTCGTAGGTGTCAGCTATTTCCATGGAAAGCCAGAAAATCACAATGACCTTATATGAAACAGTTATTGGAAAGAAGGGTTTTAGTTAACTTACAGGTCACATGAGAGAAAGCCGATCTAGTTCTGAGATAAATCACAAACTTATTTAGGTTTTATCACTAAAAAATAAATCACTCAAGAAAAACTTCAAGGCACACAAAAAAAATCAAACAATAGTAATAAGAATGCATAATTTAGAGGAGAAAGATTATTTTTGCACCACATTTTTAGTGCCTCCTTGGAACCATCCTTGTCTTGTGTGCAAACACAGCCACAGGTATCTTTAAAAAGAAATCAACACAGTAGTGTGCTGAAATAAAACCTGAGAAAACAGCTCCTACAGTTCAGGCAGCCTAAAGACTCAAATCAATTATGCATGGTAGCTATTGTAAAAGGGCATTAAACAGGCAAGACACCTAAGTGAAAATCTTTATATCAAAGTAAGATTCCCAACCAAAATATTGGCTTTTATGATCAGTGCATTTTGTTTTATTTTTTTAAATAAATATACACAGACAAAATATTTGTGTTACATGTTTTTTGATTTTTTTTAAAAAAACTCCTTGATTATTAACACCTGTAATAAATACTGTGGACATTTTTGTGCAAGTCCACTGAACTAATTGACTTTCTTACATAAACATCTCTTGAATATTGTATAAGAAGACTGTCATTATTGAACTGCAATTTTTGAGAAACAGAAAGTTTATCAATTTTTTTAACTTGCAGAAAAAATTTTATTCACTGAAAAAACTTGAAAACAACTGCAAAAACAAGCAAAGTCACCATGTCATATTGAGAAAATCCAAATATGGTGCAAATATTTGTTTGTCATTTGTTTTTATTCTTGGTATTAGACTTTTGAATGATCTACCTGAAGTTCAGTGTAAATGATTCTTATAATTCAAGGTTGGACATAGCAATGACCTTAAAAAACAAATAAAATTTGAACATTGTAACATTCAACCTCAAACTTTCCCAATGCAACTCATTCACAGCACTTAAGTTAATATAAATGTTTTCCTGCTAAAAATTTGTTCTGGTCACTTTTATTAAGATGTTGAATTTTTTTCCTCCATGCTTGACTTACACTGTATCTGCTGTTAAGTAATAAAATATGGGAAGTACTTTGAAATAGTTTCTATATCCAGACACGTAGTATCGGGTATTTCAATGAAAATCCAAAGACATATTACTATATACATCAGGAGATTTCTATTTTGACCAGTTTAACAGGTTTTTCTTTAATATACCAGGAGAGTCATAGAAAGCATTTTGCATATTAAGTTACGTATCAAAACACAGCATACGTAGACCTTCATTAAAGAACCCAAATTTAACAAGGGAAATAAAAAAAATTTAAGGGCCACAACAGATCTTCAACACAACACAGATTATGTGGCAAAGAAGTGACTTCTTGGAAAATAGAGAATTCTCATCAAGACACTTTCAGCACACATACTGATTCATTGATTTCTGTGATCAGCTGAAAATATGCAGCTGACTGATGTTAAAACAAACAAACAAACAAATTCTATAACAATAATGTGCAGAGAGAAGAAAACATAATTTTTGTTCCAGGAGTCCATCAGCAGGTTTAGCTCTAATATCAATTTTTGAGGCAAGAGTCGCTTGGTATTTTATTTTCATGTGGGTAAGTAATTTTGGAGTGATTATACATTGACTGTTTTAAATTGCCTCTTTATTTTCTTTTTCATTTCTCAAGTAATTATAGGACAAAATAATGACTTTGCAATGAATGCCAGTATGTAATTCCTTTAAAGATGTGTTTTGCTCCTCAATTTATTTTCTAGATATTTAGTGATTTGAGAATTTATATGATAACAAAAAACTTTCTCACTCAATGCAATGAGAAAATAAGCTATATTGATCACTGCTCTAATTGTTTATTTGTAAATAGCAGACCTTTAAAACTCAAGCTTTTAATCACACCTAAAATATTGTTTTGACAAAATCATTGTGTATTCACTTCAGTGTTTGTTACTTTAAAGACTAATTTCCCATAGCATTTTTGTTCCCCTGAGCAAATATACTTTAAAATTGTTACAAAGCTATCTTGTAATATTACACACATGCTTGTAAAAATGATTTTTAAATTATTGTTTGCTAAAAGAATTAACAATAAAAAAATAAAAACTTTTTTTTATAATGCAGAGTAACATTGTACATAAGTAAAAAAAAATTTAAAGATTCATTAGCACCTTCAAAATAACAGACAGCAGAACAGTTTTGGAGGAAAAAGTTATACCGTACAGTAGATTTGTAGTCAATAAAAATATCCTTTATAATGTGGAAGCACTATTAAGAATGACAGTTTTGTCTAAACAAAAGCTATGTTTTAATGCAATTCAAAGTCTTTCATTTTGAAATAATTATTTTAGAAGTATATAAAATTATCTATAAATAACTTGAAAACTTTTTATAAAACATTTGTCATCTTTTGTAAGAAACATGTTAAGAGTAAAGCCCTTAATTAATATATCAGGACACTAATCTAGTTTCATCAAAAATGGTATTAACCGGCTCGGCGCCTGTGGCTCAACCGGCTAGGGCGCCAGCCACGTGCACCTGAGCTGGCGGGTTCGAATCCAGCCCAGGCCCGGCAAACAACAATGAAGGCTGCAACCAAAAGAAAATGGACAGGCATTGAGGCAGGCGCCTGTAGTCCCAGCTACTTGGGAGGCAGAGGCAGGAGACTTGCTTGAGCCCAGGAAGTGGAGGTTGCTGTGAGCTGTGATGGCACAGCACTCTATCCAGGGTGACAGCTTGAGGCTCTGTCTCAAAAAAAAAATGGTATTAACCAATAAAAACTGTTTATGAATATAATTTTAAACTATATACTCATTTCTACTTATTACTTTGGTGCATGGAAGGGACTTGATTTAGCTTTCTTTAGTGTAACAAAATATTTGTGAGATATCTTGAAAATCTGTGTATGCGTCTATTAATCTCTATTTTTTACCTAAAATATATCTGAATTATATAGGTGTCTTCAAAAGCTCTTCATTTCTCCGACACCCTGGTCTTCTACACCAAGTTTGGGCCCCAGCATTCTGCTTATATAATTTGTTCTCATAAATATGTACTTGCTATCCAAGAAAGAGTTTATTCAGCAAAGAATTTTTTCTGTTGGGGAAAGGCAAGGGTTTAATATGACTGTTTTTTTAAATGGACCAAAGCAGACATTCCATTCTGTTATCTGGGGAAAACTATTAAACTAGATCTTTCCAACATATAAATGGTAAGTAGAAGAGAGATAAATTTTTAGACACCTTCTTAATGCTAAATATACCACTAGTATATCATCTAGGAAATTTTTGCTCTTATGCTTAATAATATTCGTTTTGCTTCAAAGAGCTCTTGAGATTTTCAAATGACTTCTGACTGACTCAAAGGACAAACGTGGCTCACACGTGGAAGCCAGCTCTGTCGGCCTCTCTCGGCTGTGATTCTCTACTGAGATTGCCTTCAGGAGAGCCAGCTGTGACGGTCTCAAAACTCCCAGCTTGGCTCTGTCCCTAACTTTGTTGCAGACACACGTGGGAGCTTCAGGTGTTAGCCTCTTTGCATCCTGCACGCCCTCTCCTACAACAATAGCTTTTAACTTTTCCCCTGCTTTTTAGTACTGTTCTCTTTCTAAAGGTAAAATACTCTCCCTTTATGGAGGTATCTTAACTCCTCTGAATTTGTTTTCTTAATCACAGTATTAAGATTACAAACCAAAACTACAATACTCTGTCTAAGCCTTTAAATATAGACTGGACTTTTACAATCAATACCATGTTGACCCAAATTTGAGATAACAGGCCATTTTCCACAAATGGTGTAATGTTTGCTAACTCTTCTATTTGTACATATATATTCTAAATATTTAAAATTTTAGTTGGAAAGTATTAATCTCAAAACAAAAAGATTTTTTTTCCCCTTAAACTTAGTTAGGCACAAAAGTATCAGAACGGAGAAGCATGTGGTTTGGACCTTTGCCTCCAGCCTGCGCTGAGGAAGACCTGGAAGGTCTCAATCTGTACTTTTCAAACCCTTTCCCCACAGATACAGCCCTGTGCGCTCGCCTAATCCTCAGGAGATTTAAAGCAGATGATCATAATTCTTTAATAGTATTCTTGATATGGCATCATAAGGTCTTGCCGAGTAAAACATTCCTAAACCACTATCCATTCTTAAGAGTATAACTTGTTTTTAACCTCTAACAGCTTTTGTTATTTTTCTATGGATAATTTCTAACTTGTTGAATATAAATAATTCATGCCATTTGATAGCACCTATATACAAAGCATTCTCACAACTCTTACTACCATTGCAATATAATCAGGACAACCTTCATAAGGACCTTGTAATGCATATATGTGGTCTTATTTCTCTCATTTATAAAACAAAGGCTTAGAAAGGTGATAACCGGTCCAAAGTGACAAAGCTGTATTTCATTTTATTTTATGCAGCTAGAAAGAAGCCCATGTGTATCTTGAGATTCTATCTCAAATAATATGCATTTTACCTAGAAGTCCTCCTATTTGTTCAAGAGACTTTAATTCTATAGGACTAAGACAACTTTAACATATGGTTTATTTATAAAAATATAAACAATTATAAAAATTTAAACTACTTATAAATGTAAATTATTATAAATATCTAAAAACTGTGATGTTTAATAATCTTGAGATACCAAAGATATCTGAATCTGTAGATAGAAGTAAACTTTTATAGCAATTTAATTTTTTACTCTGTTTCTTTTATTTAACATAATACAATTTATACCAATCTTTAATTATTCATTATTACTTTGCAGACAAAAATAAACCTCAATAAAAATATTTTTATTAAACTTGCTTAGAGAATTTAGAAATGCATATTGTTGAATTAAATATATTTCTTAATTTAAAATATTAAGTGAAAGTGTACATTTAATATCACTGTCTAGGTTGTTCAGTTAAGGGGATACTTGCACCAATGATAACAAATACAAGACCTTCTAAAAAAGAACGTATATCATTCCGTGACAATCCTGTACAGCTCAGTGGTGGATGGGGAAGTGGCAAAAAGAAGGTGAAAACTTCCGATTAATCCTTCAAGCTTCAGCATTCAAAATATATGGCAAAGAGTTTGTTTTCAAGAAGAATGGATTCCTGGTTAAGTTACCAATTGGATACAAAGTTTTAGAGTATTATATTTAATATGTTTTATTATACATAATTTATAATTTTATCTTCTAATGAAGTTATGTTATTTTCCATTCGTAGAGTTTTGCAGTTCATGCAAAATAACTTCCAGAAAATTAATTCTTGAAATAATGTAATGAATTCTGCATATATAGTTTCTTCTTTAGTTTAAATTTTGCAATACCTCTATTCAACATGGCTTTAGATACCAATAATAAATTTTAGTAATATGCATATAAAAGAAAATGTAACTATGTTTATTGACACTGTTTAAGATATTATAAAGAAGTAATTAATATGTTAATATTCTTTATCCTACCAGATTATTATAATTGGATATTTCAATGATAAATTAATACATGAAACAATTCAAAATAAATAACGAAATGGTCTTTAAATTTTAAATCATCTTAGAGTTATGATAAAAATATATATTCAGTTTAAATTGAAATGAAATATAAATTTAAATAATTATCAATTTAATGAATTGGACTTTTTCTGTAATTTTTCATTCGGTTGAATAGTACCCTTATCATTTGTAAAGTTAGATGTTACTTTTTAAACATTACTTAGAAATACTTTATCATTTTAATTTTTGTTAAATTGCCTTAAAGTATCATTTAAAAAATATTTTCAAAGCTCAAACTAATCATTTTTTAATATTAATGTATTTTCTAAAATTGCAGACCAGTTTTCTTAAAGTCTTACTATTGTGTGATTAATGTTCTACCTTAGTAAACACAATGTGCAAAATGCCGTGTTCACATTTAATGCTCATAAATCTATTGCACTCTGGAAGCTGGTACTTTTTTTCACAAAGCTAAATTCATAGTTCTCTAGTGACTTTCCATAGCTGTGTCGTTGTGTTGCTGTGTAACAGTGTCCATTAACATTAGTTTTTACCTTTCGTTTTTTCCACTTTTTGTTAAAATACTTCCTCTAGAAATGACTATCAACAGATACAGAGATAAGTTTATGAATTTGTATCCCCCATTTCTTTTTTGCATCCCTATTGCATTTCTAACCTGTAAATCTTTTAGCTTGATCGAGATAGAAATGTTAATAAGCCTTGAACTGTCAATCAATAAAGAAAACATAGATTCATATGTTGTGGCCTGGAAGTTCAGTCCCACGTGTAGCTGCTTTATGAACACACTGTGTAACCCTTTCACTAACAGCATCCACAAACCACCAAAATGATGGAAAATATTTTATCTCAGTTCATTGTAAACCCTGTGGGAGAAAACCACATTAAAGCTGATATTGATGGGGTTTTATGGTTCATATACTCAAATCAATGAAGTGGAAACACTAGCATGAGAAGTGAGATGCTTATGATTAAACTGATTTAGTACCTAAAAATAACCTTAATCTATAGTTTCCTAACTCTGTAATCTGTGTAATTGTTTCATAATACATAGTATATATTAACTTTGAAGAAGATGATTGGGGCTGATGTTCCTAAATTTGTGATAATTGATATATATGTCAATAAAATAGTTTCCTAATTACGGTGTCAAGCTGAAAGTTCTTTATAGTGTTTTTATTGTGTTCAGCTTTAATGTGATTATTTTAAACATCTTTCAAAGCTCAAATGTATCACTTTGTGCTACTAATTTGTGTTTATGAAAATAGAAAAGATAAATTTAAATTTTTATCATTGAAAAGGATATGAAGAAAATAAAACCAAGAGATATTCTTTCTCCTCTTTACCTGAGGAGACATTTTGGCATAGAATTGTCATTAAGATATGGTGAAGTGAAAATCTGAACCTGTCTCAACACTTCGTTGGAATTGAATTTTGGATTGACGACGGTGGACGTAGGCAATGCTACTATTCAAATACATGATCCAGAACGATTTGTTATTCTTTCCTGTGTCCTAAGTCCTACTCCAACTTCTTGCTATCCCAATCATCATCAGCGACTTCTAGCTAGTTAGAAAGGCAAAGTGAAGCACTAATCACCAAAAGCCTGGTAAACGTTCTAGGTGGGATATTTGGAGATTCCAAAATGTATTACATAAAGACAAACTGCATTGCATTACAGAGAAACTCCATTTCAGAGGTTCACTCCAACAAGAATATCTTTGTGCACACAGTGTTACACATTGTAAGAGATATCCTTAGCTGTTTGGGGAAGCATTCCAAATCGTTACCAGTATGGATCTTAATTTCTCATGTACCCGTAACAATTAAAACTTTTTTTAAAAAGCATTTTTCTCATGTTTCTCAAAACCAGGGTAGTGTCCATGCAAAGTTCAGACTTATAAAAGTAAACATTTAGGATATATTTTCCTGGTTGTATGCTATAATAAAAGCAGCTATACGTTTCTTACAAAAGAGAAACACAATATTGCCTAACCTTTTGAAAAAAAATTGCCATTCACGTAATAAAGTGTATAAGGTCTGCTTTTATTGTTATATTTCCTATGATATCATATTATCTACCTCATTCATTTTCTGTCATCTTAAAGACATCATCTTTAAATGATGATAACTTTAAATTATTATTATTTAACTAGATAATTATCATCTAGATTTGTAATTTTTATGACTGTACTGAGGAAAATATGAGTTATATAATGACTACATATTAATTCAGAGAAAGAAGACCCCCAAGGAGCCTGTGAAATATCAGTTGTCAATTAATTCCTAACTAATATCTACTCTAACCAATTGCTAACTCTAGTACTATTAGATGCAATTATACTATTTCATTATATAATTAAATCTATTATCTACATGATACTTTGCTTACCAAGATGGAGCAGGTTTTGCACAAATGATCATGAAATTCATGTCAAGGCCCATTCTGACCAAATAATTATAATATAGATCTGTGCTGTGCATACATTAGCAACTAGACAATTGTGATTATACTTTAAATATGGTTAATCTCAGTTGAGATACTGTGTACATGTAAAATTCATACAAGATGCCAAAGATTTAGTATAAAATGTAAAATTTCCTAATTTTGTATTTATTGCATCAAAATGATAGTCTTTTTCTTTTTAATATGAGTATTAGAAAATTTAAAATTATATATATAGTTAACATTATATTTTTATTGGATAGTACTGTCCTGTAAAATGATGTAGGTGGAGAATTTTGATGCAGAAAAAGATTGGTAAGATAGTAAAAGAGACAGAGTGCAGAAAATAGGGTGCACAAATCCTGGCTTATTAAAAAAGGGGAATTTAGATCCATTTAAACAAAGTGAATATTTGAAGTAAAAAGAAGAGATAACCCTTGTGGTTCTAGACTTTGAGATGGCATAACTGAATTTAACTTCTCATTCCTCTCTAGCTCATTTGTTTTTATTTGATTTTCATCAATGACCATCTTACAAAATTAACTTGCACTCATTTATGTTAATGGTGGTGAGAGAAAGGATTAACATTTACCTTGTAAGTTATATCAGGCTTTCACATAGGTCTAGTTATTAATTTTCAAATGCATGATTGGACTGTGATCTAGATAGGTTTTTATAATGAGAGCCATATTATATTTGCTTCCTATCATATCATGAATCCAGTTTTAATCTAAGACATAAAATGTAAAGGCCAACAAAAGTTGCACAAATATAATATATTTGAAAGCTAGTAAATATAGTGTGCTTATAACTTCCCAAAGAGCACATGATAGTCATATGATTTATGTGGTTTCTCTTGAGAACTATTTACCTTTCCCTTTCAAATGTGCGATTCATCTACTATTCCTAGGAGCCAAAATATTACCCCAATGAAAAATTCAAGTGAAAATTTTCATGTGACTTCTGATTTATAACACATATCCCTGCCAGCACTTCAGGGCAAGGGAGCAAATAAGTGTCAGTAAGCCCTCCCTAGTAGATTCGGAATGGCAACCTACCTGTGGGAGAAAACCATGAGGCCCCATTAGAGTTTGGTGAGGAAAACTGCATAAAGCAACATGAAGACTGGCAAGTTTGCTAAAGCATTGAACGTTAGAGTAAATGAGGACTGCTCTGCTACTTTTCATCTTTGCTTTAAGCCAAATATGACACCACAGATAAATAAAACAGTCTTCAAACAACTGCATGTGGCCCTTGAGCAGCAGGTTGGACACCCTCCCTGAGAGGGCAATAACCAGCCTAGGTGCTAGAGAAAGACCCTTTCATTGACGCTTTTGAGAAAAGTGAACCAATTCAATTGATAACAGAGGAGGACTATTTCCCAGCTTATATTTAATATTTCCAAGAGAATATAATCTGTGTGGCATCCTTGTATTTTACATTGCAATAGCAGAGGTGACAAACCACTTCAAATCCATGATTTCCTTATGGAGATATATAGCTGTCAGTGGTGATCAAGTCAATTAATAAAAAACTTCTTTAAAAATTAAATATGTCGTTGGAATTACTGAAACTTAATTTTTTCCTGCAAAGGCAGAAATAAAAACTTTCAAACTTGTATTATGATCCTCATAGAATTGGTCTAAATTAGTATTGTACAATATGCATGTAATATGAGCCACATAGTTATTCTACATTTTCTAATAACTACATTACCAATGGAAGAATTTGTACAATTAATTTAATAATATATTTTATACTCACATATATTCAGTATAGCGGGTGGCCGTAAAATTCATGTGCAATCGCCCACTATTTTAAATTGCACACAAACTTTATGGTCACCCTGTTTTTATTTTACTAAATAAAATTATGACAACATTGTCTTACAGGAAAAATTTCAGATTAGCCTCCGAAGTTATATGTCACAGAGAAATAAAAATATATTTTATATAAAAATAAATTAATTTTAGAATGTTAAATTCTGTAAGTGTATACCTATGATACCTAAATATACATATTCAAAGTCTTTTAAATGCTAACTTTACTACTTCAGTATAGATTTCAGGTTTATTCCCAAAGTTATTGGATTCAAGATTTTGCTACGAAAGTTCATCAATCAGCATAAAATTACAAGGAGATATAGTAAGGGTGGGTTGGTTTCTCCTCTCTCTCTGCATCTTTCAAATTTGATCTAACCATGGATTTTCTACTAACTACAAAATGAAACCAATGCTTAGAGTAACTCAGTGTGATACATAGAACAAAGTAAGACATCAGCACAGCAATTTTGTCTTGTTATGTACAAATTTTGGTATGAGGCATATGGAAGAAAGTAAAAAGAGCATGGTTTTTATAATCTGACTGTGCTGTGTTTTAATCCTTGCTCTGATGAGTTATCTTGAAAAAGTGGCAAACTCTCTGAGCCTGTTTGCTTACTATTAAATTAGGCTGATGTTAGGTCAAGTGGCAAAGTACTTGAGAAGCCCCTGGCTGAGTATATTGGGCATCATAAACACTCAATAAATAGTGACTTAACTTGACAGAGTACACCTTCTCAGAATAATCACACAAAATTAAACCAAAGTTTCTCTAAGTACATTAAAATTGGGTCAATTCTACATATCATATTTAGGAAATATTTCCATGAGATAATGGGAAAATATTTTTAAAAATCTTTGACAGTTGACTTCTCTTAGATTTGCCCTGAATGGAAGTAGAATCAATGCTTCAAATACATACACCTTGAGGACCCTCCATTGAAAGTATGTAGAATACTTTGTAAATGTAAAAGGTATGTATTTCAAATAGCATGTTAACCTATTTTTTTTTTACATATGCATATGAAAGATAAAGCTCTAGAAAATAAGTAAAAATATTTGCACAAGAACTCTGTAGGTAATGCTCTGTACTCCAAAAGAGACCCAAAAAATGTTTCTTTCCATTATCAGTGTCCCAAAGTGGATGTCAGATAATTGATTGTATTAGCTCACATTCTCTGCATTTTACTCCTTCCCTTGTAAAAGGAAATATCAGCTCATTGAATCTCTAGGGAGACAAAGAAAAGGATATGCATCCCTTGGTTTTCTTTCTTCACCTTCTTTCAGTGTTTAAAAAATGTATAATTATCCATAAACTAGTTGTTGATTCTTTTTCTTTTTTTAGTATTAATCTAGATTCCATATACAGTACTATAAGGAAATTTTAGAATCCTAAAAGCGACAAAAATTATTTTGGAGGTAGGAAATATTAGTTCCAAATGGGACTGGACAGGAAGGGGGTGTTTTCATATCAATTTAACTGACCTTGAAGGATAAATTGATGCTAAGGAAAGCATTTGGGGCAAAGGACATAGCCTTAATACATACCTGGGGAGATAAAAGTGACATGGCCAGGGAATGAAGAGTAGAAAAGTCTAGGGACTAAATTATTGGACAGAAGTGGTAAAGCTTGGTGAGAGAGACAGAAAATTAGTGGGAAAGGAGACTGGGAAGCGGGAGTTCATAAAATACCTTGAGAACTGTCCAGCCAATCAGCTTCATGTTATTTGTGTGATCTGTAAATGGAATACCGCTATTGGATGGTTTTCATAAATGGGAAAACAATAGCATGCTCAGATAATGTTATTAGCAATAATCATTGGTATATTTTAAAATAAAATTAGATGTGAGTAGGGGAAATATTAATTTAATTCAAGTATGAAATGATAATAAAGTTACCTACAGCAAAGTCTCTGTGTAATGAGTATACTGATTTGTTTAATAGAATTGTTAAGTTGAAGAAAAATTAAATCACCTACAGTGCCCTTGGCCTTTCAGTCTATTGAGAATTGGTTAGTTTTTATGTGTGGCGATATTTTTTAAATCTGAGGGAAGTTTCTTCCAAGTATAGACATTCAAAGGATTGTTTGTAAATACTTTCCTCACAAGGTCATTGATAGAGACAGGGATTTCTTGACCAAGCTGTTCTACCCTAAGGAATGAGTAGTGTGAAACCTCCAGGAACATTATTCTGAGTCCTCTATGTCTAGTAATGGCTGAAAAAGCTAGACTTTTTAATGTTAGTTACCTGGCATATATTAGAATTGAGGAATTGAAAGGTCTTTCTGTCTTGTCTATTACAGAATTCCATAGTCTGAGTAGCTGAAATAGCAAACATTTATTTCTCACAATGCTGGAGGTTAGAGTCCTGAGACCAGGGTGCTAATATGGTTGGGATCAAGGTCAAAACCTTCCTCCTGACTTGCAGAAAGCCATCTTCTTACTTTGTCCTCACATGGCAGGGGCACAGCATTAAGAGCATTAATGTCATCATGAGGGCCCCACTCTCACACTGAGGCTTAGAGTGTCAACATGTGAATTTATGGGAGACATAATCATGGCCTCATCTTAGAGAGCATATGATTTAATTGATAAAAATTGCATTTCTTTTCTTTTCCTTTTTTTTTTTTTAAAGAGACAGAGGCTCACTTTGTTACCCTCGGTAGAGTGCTGTGGCATCATAGCTAACAGCAACCTCCAGCTCTTGGGCTTAGGTGATTCTCTTGCCTCAGCCTCCCAAGTAGCCAGGACTACAGGTGCCCACCACAATGCCTGGCTATTTTTTGTTGCTGTTTGGCCAGGGCCAGGTTCGAACCCGCCACCCTCAGTATATGGGGCCAGCGCCCTACTCACTGAGCCACAGTGCTGCTCAAGAATTGCATTTCTATTAAACTTATTCACTACTTAGTTTCATAAAAAGAATATTTTAAGAAGCTGAAGACTTAAAAGGTAACTATGCTTGTTTTAGGTAGTTATTGGGAGAGTTGAGAGTAGGACCCCAGTCTCTGGAGTCACAAAAGTCCTGGAAAACTTATGTTAGAGGTTATACCTATGTTTATATCCTAACTGAAGAGTATTGTGGGGCAAGCACACTTTTCTTAATGCATTACACACATCTCAGTACTTAGCGTCCATGTACAGATTTATTTTCCGTATGTGATACTTTTCTTTTTCTATCTCCTAAGTAGTTGTAATTATATATTTCATTTTTTAATTTAAATAATTGAATTTCTTTTTGTTTTTAAGTAACTTCTCATTTCATGGCACCGTTAGCTAATTATTTTTTCTATGTCCATAACCTTTATTAAATGCTTTCCCATTCTGAATTTTAAAAATCAAAACAATGACACACATACAAGCTTATCTTATGACCAGGCACTGTTCGATATGCTTTAGATTCGTTAACGTTGTTTGTATTTGCTGCTAGTCTTGGAGATAGATGTTATTCCTGGTCCTCATTTTATAGATGACATTGAATCTTAGAATCCCAGCATCCCACAGCCAACAGGTGGTAGAGCTGGATTTAACCACATTGAGATGATTCTAGTCTGTACATTATTATACTTCTGATGTTACAGATGAAATAGATGTGCATAGACATTATGATAAAAATTGTGTGTCATCAGTTATCCAAACTTGCTCTCCTTAAGAAATCCAACGGGTTATCTATATAATAAAATATAGTTGTGTCAAATGAGACAACGATTATTTGACTGAGACACTTGCATTCTAAGTGTAGTCTTTAATTTTAGCATAATCCAACGAGTTATCTATATAATAAAATATAGTTGTGTCAAATGAGACAACAATTATTTGACTGAGACACTTGCATTCTAAGTGTAGTCTTTAATTTTAGCATAAGATGAAACATAACAGAAATTCATTTAATTCTAATTTGGAAAATAATAGTACTACAATTTTCTTGTGAAGGAAACTCCGGGATATAGGTTAGTGTAGGCGCTGAGCCTCATTCGGAAGCATTGATTTTTTTTTTCAATTTTATTTTATTTATTTATTTATTTTTTAAATACATGTATTTTATTATTCTTCATTACATTATTGCCCCCCCACCCCCACCCCTCCGTGGTAAGACAGAATTGATTTACAGAAAAGAATACAGAAAACACCAAAGCTCCTGGTAGAGGGAGAGATTTCAAGTGGGGAGAGACATACTCTCTCCGTTCCTCTCCCGGTCTTTCCCCGTCTCCTCCTCTAGGTCTCTAGCCTCAGGGTATATATAGGTGTATGGGTTCCTTGGCCAGGAAACAAATGAATACAGTCCCTTCCACCAGGGGCAAGGTGAATGAATGTATCAATGAATGGACACAGTCCATCCATGGAATTCAGGCCTAGGAAATTCA
>CAUYRH010122239.1:0-46368 GCA_963574655.1 Perodicticus potto | reverse complement strand
TCCCACCAATTACCCTCACTCCACCCATTCTTCCCCCTCTCTTACCCTCCCTTACCCCTTTCCCCATATTCTTGTGCTATAATTGGGTTATGGCCTTCATATGAAAGCTATAAATTAGTTTCATAGTAGGGCTGAGTACATGGGATGCTTTTTCTTCCATTCTTGAGATATATATATATATATATATATATATATATATATATATCCTCCCTGGCTTCTATAATCACAGATTAAATTTACCTGTTTGAGAGTTTTAAACAATACATATATATATGTTTAAAGAATGACAATACAATGAAAACCTTTATATTATGTGCCCAATTCTACTCCCTTCTCAAACTCCATGTTCATAACTGTTAATTATTCTCTTTAGTATCTTTATTGTTTTACCATGTTTTTGTACCACTGAGCATTATATAGTTTTGCATGTTTCTGAGAGACCCAAATGGAATCACACTGTAGGTATACTTTATATACCTGTATTCATGTAGCTGAAATTCATTAAATTCCAAATCCTTATGCATGTACTCAACACGTTTGATTATATCACTACTTATCTACCATCCTATCAATAAACATTCAGATTTTCAGATTTTTTGCTATCACTAACAGGGGTGTTGTGAAAAAGATCTACAAGTCTTTGATGTGATGCGTAAGACTTTCTTTTTTAAAGAAACATGCTAGAGTGGCATTTCAGGACACAGGGAATGGAAATGTTTTCCAAAGTGGTTGCTCCAATATAGATTGCATCAGCAGAATATGTAATTGAATGGTGTCAAATACTTTCAAATTCTAACATATCACCAATTTAGTGGGTGCAAAAGGGTATCTCACTGTGGTTCTAATTTGTTTCATGAATCTAAATGATAATGAGCATATTTTCATCTGTTTATTATTGGCTATTTTATTTGCTTTTACATGAGTACCTATTTTCCTATTGGATTGTTAAAATTTTTAACAAGAATTTTGATGCAATGAAATGCAGTTTATATAGCTCCATTTATACAAGGTATACATGCCTATAACTCACCCCCCTATCCAGGTAGAAACTATTTCCTCACCTTAAAAATTTCCTTTGCTCTATTTCTCATACGATCCCCCCCATTCCAGAAGCAATCGCTAGTCTGGTTTCTAACATCACAGATTAACTTTACCTGTTAGAGAATTTTATATAAGCAAAATCATATGATATGTACTTCTTTGTGTTTGGCTTTTTTCGCTCAGCTGTACTTTTTGAGATTCATTAATGTTGTATTCTTAAAGAAGTTTACTTTTTTATTGCTAAGTAGTCTGTTTATTCACCTGTATAAACACTTAGATGGTTTTCAGTTTTTAGCTATTATGCATAAAGTTGCTAGGAATATCCTCATATAAGCTTTTGATAGATAATAAGTGACCTTCTCTGCTAATTCTTACATGTGGGCCAGTCTTAAGTTGTTTTCAATTGAGTGATTATTTTCTGCATGACAGGCTGTGTTCTTGCTTCTTTGCATGCTTGGTCATCTTTAATCGGATGCCAGAAATCGCAAATGTCACCTTGTTGGAAGATGAAAAAGTCTGTATTCCTATAGATTTTCTTGAGCTTTATTCTACTATGCAGTTAAGTTACTTGAAAGAGTTTGCTCTTTGGGGGGTCTTACTTTTATGATTTGTTAGGCAGTCTGGAACAGTGCCCAGTCTAAGGCTAATAATCTTCACTACTGAGACAAGATCTTCCTGAGTACTTTACCAGTGCTCTGTGCACTGTGAGTTTTTCCAGTCCAGTTGGTAGGAAAAGGTATTGCTTCCAGCCATGCGTGAGCACCAGTCTCTGTTCCATCTTACTCTTTTTAGATGGTTCTTTTTTCGGTGTTTCGTTACACTGTAGTGCCGAATTCCCACAGGGCACCCTCCTCAGATCCCCAGATTCTCTCCCCTTCTGTATAGCTCTCCCTTGTTCTGCCCTGTGAACTCCGGCTGCCTGGGTCTCCCTGGACTCTCAGCTGAATCTCCTTAACTCAGGAATCCCCTAGAAACTCTTCCAAGGCTGTGCACTGGGGCAATTGTAGGACTCACCTTTGTTTGTCTCCCAACTCTCAGAAGTCACCATCCTTCAGTGCCTGATGTCCAGTATTTTAAAAACTGTTCTTCCACGTATTTTATTTCAGGCAGAGGAGATATCTAGTCCCTGTTACTCTACTTTAGCCACACAGCACCAATATTTGGGGGGGGTTGTTTTTTTGTTTTGTTTGTTTTGTTTTTGCACTGAACTGAGGGGACCCTGGGAGGACTACACCAACTCCACATAGAGAGACAAGGGTGCACCGCCTTCCCAACGATCCTTACAGGCCTTTATTGAAATCTCAGTCATGACAAAGTCCAGCATCATGGAAAGCTTCAAAGAGAGAGTAAAGGTTAAAAAACAAGGAGTTTATCTTTAACCTTATGATTTAATTCTTAATACATTCTGTTCACTGCACTTCTGTCTTGTCTTTTTCTTATCACTTATCACTTTTTCTTATCATATTTATCACTAAATATGATGTAGGGCTGAGACTATATGCTGTGTCTAGTGAATATTGTTTTTAGTACTCAGGGCCAGCAGTGATAATTGGGAGAACCAATATTTTGAATAATACATTTGTCTAGAACTTTGGGAGATTGTTTTTTTCCCAGGGTAAGGAGGCCATTGTTAAATTTAGTAATTTAGAAGAAATAGCTAATGAGGATAAGAGACAGAAAGAGAGGCAGCATGACACTGAATCACATCATTCCTCAGACAAATCAGGGTGAGGAACATTTCTAAGGGTCCTCTCTTCTCCCTATCTGCTCAGCACCTGCTAGCATGAGCTTGTGTTGTGGTCCCCATTAAGGTTTGGGGGCTTGGAGAGGATCCATTGTTAACAGGAGGAAGTGGGTTAGAAAAAGAATGATTCTCACTGAAGCTGGATAAATGTTAAAGTTTTGTCTTCAGGGGTTAACCTCTCTGGACACCTGAATATTTGTGCCAGTGTTTTCGCATAGGAGTGGTTTGCACATGCACCACTACAGAATTGGTGGTGGTTCCCCCTGTTGTACAATGAATAGTCTGAAATGATCATGCTAGCTATTGGGGAGGAACTTTCTTCCACATCAGATGTGTTTGAGGGGAGTCCATGTTATGCTGGAGAGCAGAAGAGCAGTGTCCTCTCAGGAAGAGCCTCCCAGAGCTGAGCTGACTGGTGCAGGGCAGCTTTGTAAAGTGGCCCCAGGAGCATCTCGCCGAGTGCATGAGGAATGTGTCAGCAGCTCTTTAAAGTCCTGCCTCCGGGTCCCACATCTCTGCACATTTCCCACTTCTGCTCCAACAATTCAGTCCCCTTCACTTCATTATGACAGTGTTGGAAATGTAGTGTCATTTGCAGTTTTCAGCTAGAGTTAAACCAATGACACAAACATCCTAGAGCAAAGCATTTAAATCTGGGGCATTAGCGCATGAAGGATGAGGCAGAGCATTTCTGGCAAGGTTGAGAGAACAGAACCACACGGAGCTAATACAGTGTTTGGAACTCCTGGAAACCTGGTTCTCTCTGAAGATCCTGGGTAATTATCCCCTTCTAGTCTCAAACTCCTGAGCTCAAGCAATCCACCCACCTCAGCCTCCCAGAGTGCTAGGATTACAGTGAGCCGCCGTGCCCAGCCTGTAATTTTCCCCTTCTAAATCACAGTATGGAACTAGTTGCTTCCTTGCCTTATAAAACACTTGGGGTGTTTTGTTTTGTTTTGTTTTTAGTTTACTAACCTGAGAATAATCTTCTAAGGGTCAGGTATGTTATACCAAGCACATTTGAGGTCCAGGTTGACGGCAAACATTGGGCACCCACATCATTTGCTTTCCCTCCACATGGTTCCTGAGAGAGCCCGAGTAGGAGCCAGGTTCCAGAGACTGCAGAGAAAGAGCAGCCTGCACACTAATTGGCGCGCAGCTGGGAGCAGGTGACTTACAAGGGATCCACTGTGTCCTAACAGGCCTGAAGGTTTCCTGCAGACCCTGGCAAGGTGGTGCAGGCTGTCTGTGAGTAGCCCGGCCTGAAAGCCAGTTGGCATTGAGGCAACTGCTAATTAAAGAGTAGCATCCAGTAGAAAGGAGAGAAACAGAATAGTTTTGATTTGCATTTCTCTGATGATTAGGAACAATGAGCATTTTCTCATATATTTGTTGGCCATACGTCTGTCTTCTTCATAGAAGTTTCTGTTTAAGTCTCCTGCCCACATAGAAATTGGGTTATTTGCTGTTTTCTTGTTGATTAACTTGAGTTCTCTGTAGATTCTAGTTATCAGCCCTTTGTCAGATCATAGCATGCAAGTATCTTTTCCCATTCTGAAAGTTGTCTATTTGCTTTAGTTTTTGTACCCTTAGCTGGACAGAAGCTTTTTGGCTCGATCATGTCCAATTTATTTATTTTTGGTGTTGCTGGAATTGCCAAGTGAGTCTTCTTCATAAATTCTGTTCCCAGAACAATAACTTCAAGAGTTTTTCCCATACTTTCTTCTAGGATTTTTATTGTTTCATAACTTAAATTTAAATCTTTTATCCATTGAGAGTCAATAGCACGCATCACAAAATCTCAAAGCTGCAGATGCTGGCATTGATGTGGGGAGAAATACTTTTACACTGCTGGTAGGATTGCAAAATAATACAGCCTCTAGGAAAAGAAGTATGGAGAAGTATGGAGTATCTTCAAGGAGCTAAAAGTAAATCTTCCATTTGATCCTGCAAACCCCCTACTAGGTATCTACCCAGAAGGAAAAAAAAATCATTTTATCACAAGGACATGTGCACTAGAATGTTTATTGCAGCTCAATTCACAATTCCCAAGACCTGGAAGCAACCTAAGTGCCCATCAACCCATGAATGGATTAATAAACTGTGATATATGCATACCATGGAATACTACTCAGTCATAAAATAGATGGAGACTTTACATTTTTTGTATTTGCTTAGAGTTGAAGCACATTCTTCTAAGTAAAGTATCACAAGAAAAGAAAAACAAGTACTATTATGAAACCGAAAGAAAAACAACTACATCCTTCAGTTCCTCTACTAGGTCTATATCCAGAAGACCAAAAATCACATTGTAACAAAGATATTTGCACCAGAATGTTTATTGCAGCCCAATAATTGCTAAGTCATGGAAGAAGCCCAAGTGCCTATCAACCCATGAATGGATTAATAAACTGTAGTATATGTACACCATGGAATATTATACAGCCTTAAAGAAAGATGAAGACTTTACCTCTTTCATGTTTACATGGATGGAGCTGGAACATATGCTTCTTAGCAAAGTATCTCAAGAATGGAATAAAAAGTATCCAATGTCGGGTACCCTGCAACTAAGGTTAGCCCGCCTCCTGCAAGCTTATACTTCTAATCCGTGTCACGCCTGGTTTCTTCCTGCTGCAACTGAGACCAGGGCCATAAGGGCTGCGACAGAGAAGCTCCATCTACTAGGTTCGGTTCACTGGAACTAATATATCTTCATACCTAGAGAGCTTCTTCATGCTCATTTTTGTCACTGAATTCTCCTTCAACTTCGTGGTCTTCAAAAATCCACATTTCAAGATCATCTTCACTCATATGGCTTCTCCCTGCCGTTGTCCTACAAGCACAACCAGTGAATACAAACACGGTCATCTGTTCACATCCAAACACATGGCCTGCTGAGAAACAGAGAGAACATGCCCTGCACTGTGTGTTGGCTGAAGTCCATGCTACATGAGGAAACATGTTGGATAGCCCCTGACAGTCGGGCAGCTGGATAAATGCAACAACAAAAAGTGTCTGATGACTTCCGACATTGACATGGGAGCCGGACAGGAAAATCATCATGTCAGATGAGATTGGAGGATTAGAAAGGGTTAAATTGGGGGATGGTAATTTGGGGAATTTTAGCTGTGAAACAGTTACAGAATTTTAGAGATTCTAAGTTCTCTAAAGAAACTTCCTCCCACCAGAAACTTTAGGGATTTTGATCTTTTGGAAATTAAACACTTGGTATTTCGAATTGTGTCTTTTTGAGAATATGATTTGTGCTGAAATGTTGGGGGCTAAGGAGTAAGAAAGAGGAAGATGTTGGTCAAAGGGTACAAATTTCCAATGATAAAATAAATATGTACTATTTACTATGCATTTATTAAATGATAAAATATGTACTATTTACTATGCATTAAAGTACTATAGACAATCCCCCCCAAAAAAAGTATCCAATGTACTCAGCCCTACTATAAACCAATTTATAAGCACCCACACTTCCATATGAAAGCTATAACCCAACCATAGGCCAAGAAGAAGGGGAAAGAGGAGAGGGAGGGGAGGGGAGGGGAGAGGATGGGTGGAGAGAGGGTAATTGGTGAGACCACACCTATGGTGCATTTTACAAGGGCACAAGCTAAACCTACTAAGTGTAGAATATAAATGTCTTGACACAATTACTAAAAAAATGCAGTGAAGGCTATATTAACCAGTTTGATGAAAGTATTTTAAATTGTATATAAAACAAGCACATTGTACCCCATAATTGCATTAATGTACACAGCTATGATTTAATTTTTTAAAAAAAGAAAGAAAAACAACTACATACTCTCGTGAGTATAACACAAGTATATTCAAGTGGGGAGAGATGGGAGGGGGAAAAGAAGGAGGGAAGGAGACGGGTAAGCTCTCACCTAACGTGTACAATGTAAGGGTATACAGCACACCCCCTAGGTGAAAGGCTCGGTTACAACTTGAACTTTACCTTAGAAATACATGCAGCATAACCTAATCATTTGTACCCTCATATTAACCTGAAATGAAAAAAAAAGGAGGGAAACAAATGAGAGAAGTGGAAATCAATCATCTGCTCTGTTTGCTTCATAACAGAGGGGAAAAGAATTCCACTGAACCCTATGCCAGTGAATACTCTTTCCCACTTGCTGCAAATGCATCAAAATTGCCTCCCTTTGGTTCACCATATCCTGCTGTTGACCCTTCTAGTAGCACAGACTTTTCATGTCTGTTAAGTGCTATGGATTATCTATCTTTTCATATGATATTCCTGCCATACATAGTGATGGGGAAGCATCTCATACTTTATGTATATTTTATGCTTTAGTACCATCATTACATTAGACTATCATAGCAATCCTAAGAAGCTTATCCTATGGGTAGGTGTACACTAAAGAATGGAAATTAAATGATGAAAAGCATTCTTTTTAAAAAAGAAGACCTAAGAGAGTTTTCAAATTTTAAACACATTTTGGAAAGCAGATGAATAGATAGAAAAGAGCCATGCACTTGTGTCAGGCTCATTAGCACCAACATTTACCTTCCTCCAAAAGAAGGGAAAAAAAGATAAATATTGGCTCAGGCCACTGGAGAATTCTTTGCTTTTTTCCCCAGGTTTTGTTCTTCTGTCTTTTTTTTTCTTTTTCTTTTTTGGAAACCTGTGAAATTTTCCCTCAAAAACTTTCCATCCCAGTGTACTTTATTTCTGCACACAAATATGTGTCCTTTTCTTTTTCATCTGCATGTAACAAAAAGAGGAAAAAGAATTTCCTCCTTTTTCCTCTGCACTCTCTTGCTCAATTCTTTCTTTCTTAATGTGCCAGGTATAGTGATAAGCTCTTCACATGCGTTATTTCATTTAATCTACTTACAACCCTATCAGGTAATTATTATTCCCATTTTCCAGAAAACAAAGTGAGATTCCAAGAACTCAAGCACCAAATGCATGAGGTCACACAGGGTGAAGTCATCATTTAAAACTCAGCAATTTGACTTCAAAACCTATATTCTGAAAATGGCATACTGAAGTATGAAATTTTTCTGCAAAAATTGAGACTTATTTTCTTCCTTCATACTTACAATTTCTGCTCGTTATGGGATGGACTTTTTGCTTGTTACAGATAGAAATTTTTATTTTGTTAGTGAAAAAAGAACAAATGCTATTTTTAAAATCTTTTCCTTCTTCTGGGTTTCAATCCTTGTTCCATATGCTTTCTTATTAATTTCTCTCTCAGTTGCAGGACTAGATGGAAAGAATATGCTTTTGGCACAGCCATTTGTCTCCATTCCCTTGTTTCTGTTTACAACAGAAAGAAGCTTATTCACACAGAAGAAAATCAAGATAAAGGTTTTTAGGGAGGTGTTATTACTGATTTATAACACTGATTTCGCCTCCAAATATCCAAACATTTTGGATGTGTCTTGCTTTACAGATTTCTCCTATTAAGCATCTTGTGGAAAACAGTAGTTTAGGGCTCAAGGGAATACATCCTGGATTTTGATTGGCATTTGAATTTGTTCATATGGAAAGAATCTTTTCTTTGAAGTTTCCTGAAAAAAAACAAAAGTATTTCAGAAGACTGCCATTCTTGGTAAGCTGAGCTCTCTATAGAAAATTTCAAGGCAATTCTAACTGGAAGCAGGCATCATGGGTAGTGCCTTCAGTGCCAGGGTAATCGAATAGGGGTCCATGGCCTTTTGAGGGTCCCATTTCAACTGTCTGCAACATTTGTCTAAAAGGTGAGCCATGGCTTTAGAATGACTTCTGAAGTCATTTCCAACCAAAATATTTGCTTCCGTAACTTTTGCCTCCTAATATCCTCTCTACATTTTGCATTTTCCTATTTAGTAAATAAAGTACATTAAACTGTGGGATGTTTCTTGCAATTTAAGTCTTTACACCTTACTCAATTATTTATAAATCCCATCTGTGCTAGGCACTATGCCAAAGCAAATGTAGGGATCATGGCGAAACCTGCCCTTTTCCCTTGGTTGGTTCACTGAAAGATCAACTTACAATTACAGTAGATGAATAAGAGAAAGCTTTATTTCCAAATACCATGCTCTTGGGAGGAGCCAAAAGAATGGTGACCCAGTGTCTCAATGATGGTCAGAGACTTTTATAGATGCTTTATTTTTTTTTCGAGACAGAGTCTCACTATGTCGCCCTCAGTAGAGTGCTGTGGCTCTCTACTGAGGGCAACTTCAAACTCTCATGTTTAAGCAATTCTCTTGCCTCAGCCTCCCAAGTAGCTGGGACTACTTTACTGTAGCATCTGCCACAACGTTCAGCTATTTTTTTTTGTTGTAGTTGTCGTTGTTCAGCTGGCCCAGGCCGGATTCGAACTGCCAGCCCTAGTTCATGTGGCCAGTGCCCTAACCACTTGGGCTAAGGGCCCCAGGCTATAGATGCTTTTAGAAGGGAGGGAGGAGAATGTGGAAAGTATAGGTGCAGCAGGTGGTTGCTAGGGGGGATGTGTAGATGGAGGGAAACAGATTGATTGATTTATAGATTAACATGAGAGACAAGTATTGTGTTTTAAACAATTTGGAGCCAAGTCTGTTAGCACGTAAAAAGGAACTCAAGTCCCTTTTCATTCCCAATCAGGTTACTCAGGTTTTATGTAGATAAGTGAAAGTCCTCTTTCAATGATTTCTGATTATGAATAGCTTTTAATTCAAAATATTCTTTATACCAAGGAGTCGTATTTGGGGGGTGAAATTTCATTAGCTCCTTCACAAACATCATGTCCTCTCAGACTAAACCAGGTCCCTTCGTTGTATGTCACCATGGCTTCCTATACTTTTCCACCCTACCATTCATCACAATTCTCAGTTATGACAGGTAAACACCATGGATTTGAGATCTCAGCTTGTTTTTAGGGGATACAAGGATAAAAAAGAAATACAAGGTGACCTTTACCACAGTGCAGAAAGAGGAAGGATCATTCCTAAAGCCACTCAGTTTGGTTCAAGAAGATGAGGCCCAATGGAGAGAAAGAGCACCCAAACACTGTGTTTCAAAGAGGAAGAGCTTTATTCCAGCAGGTGGAGTAACAGCAAACCCAGATTCCCAAAATGGCCTTGTTCCCCTACTGGCTCAGTCTCCTTTTCATCTCCAGTCAAAAAGTTCTGGCCCACAGGTACCTTTCTTATTGGTCAGTTTGAATCAAGCTGGAGAAGTGGGTTCCAGCTTTTACAGAAGCAGAAGCAAACATTAGTTTCCAGGTCTCAGGAAGTTAAGTCTACAAATCCCTAAGAGTTACGTCACCACAGGGAAGACCTCACAGGTGTACCCTTGGCCTCTCCTTGAGAAGACCTCTGTTCCCTTAGACCTCACTTTTCCAGGTATCCTCGCTCAAATTAAGTGCTGTAGGAGGGGAAGAGAAGGGGGAGGAGAGACAGCAGCAGGGAAGGAAAATGTCTCCATGGAGCCTGGACCTGGGGGAGAATTCACTGGGAGAGAGAACTGGGAAGAGCACATGTCAAAGTCACCATCAGTGAGAAAGGTGAGCCAGAACACATAGTGCAGAGGCCAGTCTGAGAACATAAGGAGGAGCTGGAGGAATTTCCGCAGTTGCATTCTTGTTTTCCCCTGAGTCTTTCCAAGAAAAGCCAAGCCAAGCATTTCGCCTGCTGTCAGGGCTTGAATGGAAGAAAGGCTAGAGTTGTGGCCATGACTGGGGGGTGTTGGATCTGTCTTGTCTCTAGAACAACTCAAATCTACAGACCAAGATTTATGAGGGGAAGGGATTTTGCAAAGGAGAAAGGGTGGCATGAGGGGCAATAGCAGCTCTCTGCACCATGGCCTTGAGGAAGCTCCCCTCTATTTTTTATGAAGTTGAAGAAGGCCTCCTCCTCCAAATGAATGGACTTACAGGCAAATACAGATTATCACAATTTACCAGAACAGAAACAAACAGCAGAAACCTCCCTGGGAACCAGTGTCAGTCACTGTAGGAATTCCTACACTGTAAATAATGAATCTCTGGAGACTCAGTATGGACAAGTCTGAAAGACAAAAACTCCAGAAAAGTCCCAGTCATCAGGAGGGTTTCAATACTTGTGTGTGCATTACTCCTGGAGCTCTCACAGTGAATATTGCCAGAAAAATCCTCTTGTGCATCTAGTGGGAGGAAGGGAAAAAAACATTTTAAAATACTCCAGAGCATTCTCGTTTTTAAACAAGGTCTACCCTCAGGAGAAACAGAGGCTGACCTCCCAGGGATCTATTGAAGATTAATTGCACTGGGGGGAGGAAAATCCCAACTGCAGCTGGGTCCAGTCTTCCAGGTGGGACTGAGGGCTGCGACATAGCAACAGGCTAAGGAAAAAATCACATTGTCCCATCTATGGATGCAGAAAAAGCATTTGTCAAAATCCAGTACTCATGTATGACAAAAACTCACAGGAAACTAGGT
This sequence comes from Perodicticus potto, assembly GCA_963574655.1. Lineage (NCBI taxonomy): Eukaryota > Metazoa > Chordata > Mammalia > Primates > Lorisidae > Perodicticus > Perodicticus potto. The sequence continues at coordinate 35,163 of CAUYRH010122239.1, read as the reverse complement.
ATTATGGGGAATTCTCTCAACTTGGTAAAAGAATATCTTCAAAATAGCTTGCAGCTCACATCCTACTTAGTGGTGAGAAACAAAGCTTTTCTACCAAGAACAGAAACAAGGAAAGGATGTTCCCTCTCACCATTGCTATTAAATATCTTACTGGAAGTCCTAGCTGTTGCAATAAGTCAAGAAAAGGAAATAAAAACTATGCAAATTGGAAAGAAAGTAATAAAAGTATCTTTGCACACAGATGGCATGATTGTCAACATAGAAAATACAAAGGAATCAACAAACAAAACTGGAATTTATCAAGATTGCAGAATACAAGATTAACAAATCAAAGTCAACCATCTTTATGCATATCAGCAATAAACAAGTAGAATTTGAGATTAAAACACAATATTATTTACATGAGCCCACCCCAAAAATACAAATCTAATAAAATATGTATAACATCGGTAAACTTGGAATTAAAGAAACTATAACTCAGATGAAAATCTTAAATGGAGGGATATTCCATGACCATGAGTAGGACGACTCAGTAATGCCAAAAATGTCAGTTCTTCTTAGCTTGAACTATAGATTCAATACAATCACAAGCAAACTCTCAGCAAGTAATTTTGACAAGCTCACTCTAAATTTTATATGGAGAGAGAGAAGACCCTCAATAGGCAATACATAGTGAAGGAGAAGAACGAAGTGGAAGGACTAACATTATTCAACTTCAAGACTTACTATAAAGCTACAGCAATCGTGACAGTGTGGTACTGGCAAAAGAACAGACAAATGGAACAGAAAAGAGAGTTCAGAAACAGGCCTACACAGATGTAGCCAACTGATCTTTGATAAAGGAGCAAAGACATTACAATGGAGAAAGGGTAGTTCTTTCAACAAATGATGATGAAACAACTTAGATATCCACATGCACCAAAAAGAAAAAATCTAGACATAGACATTACACCATTTGCAATAGGTAATTCAAAATGAGACACAGACCCAATATAAAAATGCAATCCTATAAAATTCCTGGAAGATAACATAGGAGAAAATCTAGATGTCCTTGGGTTTGATAATGACTTTGTAAATATAACACCCAAGGCACACTCCATGAAAGAAAAAACTTAATAAGCCAAAATTCATTATAATCAGAATTCTCTGTTGAAAAGACAAGCCACAAACTGGGAGAAAAAATTTGTAAGAGACAAATCTAATACAGGACTGTTATCCAAAAAAATACACAGAAAATACTCTTCAATCTCAGCAAGAAAATAAACTACCCAATTCAAAAGTTAGCCAAAAACCTTAGCAGCTATCTCATCAAAGAAGACACAGAGATGGCAAATACATACATGAAAAGACGCTCCACATCATTTGTCATCAGGGAGACACAAATTAAAACAATGAGATGCCACTCTCCTATTAGAAGGGCCAAAAACCTGAACACAAACAAGCGCAAATGCTGGTGAGAATGTAGAGCACAGAGAACCCTCATCCATTACTGATGAGAATGCAAAATGCTACAGTCACTTTAAAAGACAGTTTGGGCTCGGCGCCTGTGGCTCAACGGGCTAAGGCGCCAGCCACGTACACCTGAGCTGGCGGGTTCAAATCCAGCCTGGGCCCCCCGAACAATGACGGCTGCAACCAAAAAATGGCCAGGTGTTGTGGCGGGCGCCTGTAGTCCCAGCTACTTGGGAGGCGGAGGCAGGAGAATCGCTTGAGCCCAGGAATTGGAGGTTGCTGTGAGCTGTGATATCACAGCACTCTACACAGGGCGACAGCTTGAGGCTCTGTCTCAAAAAAAAAAAAATGTAAAAGACAGTTTGGTGGTTTACAAAACTGAGAATGCTTTTATCATGTGACTAGTCAATAGTTCCCCTTGGAATTTACCCAAAGGAGTTGAAAACCTATACCCACACAGACACCTGCACATTGACGTTTGTAGCAGGTTTATTTGTAATTGCCAAAACTTGGAAGCAACCCAGATGGCTTTCAGTAGGTGAGTGGCCCAGATAAGCTCTGATATATCCAGACAATGGAATATTATTCATCTCTAAAAAGAAATGAGCTGTCAAGACAGAGAGGAAGCTGAAATGCATATTAAGGGAAAGAAGTCAATGTGAAAAGGCTACATACAATATAATTCCAACTGTACAACATTCTGGAAAAGGAGAAACTTGGGAAATAGTGAAAAAGATTAGTGATTGCCTTGACTTGGCGGGGAGAGGGGATGAATAGGTAGACTTCAGAGGATTTTTAGGGTAGTGAAACTATTCCGTATGACATCAGAATGGTGAATACATATTATACATCTGTCCAAATACATGGAATGTATAACACCAAGAGTGACCCCTAATGTTCGTATGGACGTTGGGGGATAATAATCTCTAATGTAGGTCATCAGTTGCAGCAAATATATCACTCTGGCTGGAGACACCCATGTAGAGGTGTCTCCTCCTCTACCCTTGTAGGTTCTCAGCTGGAGCCCTGAAAATTAGACTGACAAAAAACCCAGATTAACAATAGAAAATAGAGTTTATTATTACATGCAGCATGTGTAAACAAGTGGGAGAAACTCAGTGGTGATTAACTCAAAAAAAGTAGTTAGAACTTGAGCTTAACAAAAGAATAACTTTGTAGAGAAGAGACAAGATACAAGGAAAGGTTTTAGGCTAAACTCTGCAAAGACAAATATACGGAAGGAAAGGAAAGGAAAACAAGGGTTGCTTCAGAAGGTTGTTTGTGTAGACTCTTCATATGGTCACGTCTCCAGTGATAAGTTGGCCCTTCCTGGTACAGGGGCAGGGTGGGAGGACACCTTAAGAAGGGAAGTTTATGTTCTATTTTCAGGCAGCCTGGGGAAGGCAGAGAGGTCATCCTGTATCTGCTTTTTCTTAATCTCTTTTAGCTTAAAATGATCTTTATGCCAGAGTGGTATGCACACCACACACACAGGGTGCCCATAAAGTTCATGTGCCAAAAGAGCCAATCATTTTAAATTGCACACGAACTTTATGAACACATGTGTGTGTGTAAAAACATTTTTTTGAGACAGTCTGACTATGTGGCCTTCAGTAGAGTGCTATAGCATCACAGCTCACAACAACCTCAAACTCTTGGGCTTAAATGATTCTCTTGCCTCAGCCTCCCAAGTAGCTGGGACTACAGGTGCCCGCCACAACACCCGGCTTTCTTTTTCTTGCAGTTGTCATTGTTGTTTAGCTGGCCTGGGCCAGGTTCGAATCCACCAGCCTTGGTGTATGTGGCAGCCTCCCTATCCACTGAGCTATGAGCGCCGCCAGAAAAAACTTCTAACTATACTTTTTTTCCCTGCATTCAACACACAGATACCCAAATTTTTATTTCACACAGCAAATTTTATAGCCACCCTGGGAACATGTTTCCTGTGTGCATTAACTTCAATAATGTCACTTACTACTTTTGTTTGGCTTGTTGGCTCTCTTGAGAAAGAAGAAGGCCAGATAATCTTTATAATGTCACCAAAGTTATTGAGTTTAATTTTTCTATTTTAACTCTAGGACATTTGTCGAGATCATCAGAAGACAAATGTCCACATACTTCATGTGCTATTAGGATAGTTGGTACTTTCTCCTAAAAGCAAGATTGAACGAGAAAGTGATCATTGCTAGATACAACAAGACTTGTGATATACTAGCAAGTGGAAGACAACTGTGGAATTAGGTAGAGGTGGCACACACCTTTATTCAAATATCATGCCCTTCCCCAACAAGAATGCAAGTTATAAAGTAGACCCAACCTACCATGACTATATAGAAGAAAAAGGTCTTGTCTTGAAAGAAGCCAAAACATCCTTTGTCTCTGAGCAGGAACATTCTCATATAAAACAAGCAAGTTCTGCATGTTTCTGTTTCAAGCAGTAGTTTTTCATATAATAGGCCTATTTCTAAGCAAATGTTTTAATATCCTGCTATTTCTTACATGAAAAGTGCAGCGATAAGTACCTTGCATGTAGAGAATTATGAATTATTTTTAATTTTCTCGATAAAAATGAGGGTTAGAATTCAAAGAGCCTTAGGTTTCATTAAGTGCCAGGTGATGGGCGACACTTTCCCCACAGTCTTGCCCTCCCTTTCCTTTCTCTGTTAGGAAGCCTCCTTACTCTTGCTACGCTGAACAACGAAAACACATGACTAAATTCTTTCATTTGAATTTCTGATCTTTGGTGCCATCCATTCTATTTTGTTAGCAAGACATTTCTTCCATTGGTTGAATCCGTAGGAGAAAATCATAAATTATTCATTTAGTTTTTGCTGTTGCATTTTTAAAAAGAAATCTGGCAGGGCAGCAATTTTCAACAGATTACTGAGTTTCTGAAATTTTTGCAAAATTAAAGAGAATTGTTGGAAAAGTAATACATGATTCAATGAGTTAAAAAGAAATATTTTAGTTTTTAGCTACTGATTACAGTTGGCTTCATCAGCACTCCCCCACCCACATAATTAGTTTTTGGACTGATTCCAAATGGCTTCTTTTCTGCTTAAATTGAAAAAAAAAAAATGCAATGCTATGCCAGCTTTTCCAGCAGTATTTAAACAGTTAATTAGTGATATTGATCTGAATTCAAATGAACTGGAAGGCAAAGAGTGTCTATTAATTTCTGTTCAAGATGTGTATAATTTAAAAGGGGGACATGATTTGGGGAAACTAATCTTAACTCTAGAGCATTAAGTAGGTTCCTTTTAGTTTTGTTATTATAATTTCTTTCTTCTTTATTTTATTTTTTTTTTCTTTTAGGGTTTCAGAAACAGGAGTGTAAGAAGAGCAAGGCACAGAGTTCACTGAAAATACCATCTAAATAATTCCACAGAAATTATAACGTTTTAAAAAATATGCTTTATATTTGCCTTTTTCAATAAGACAATGCAAATATAGAACATCCAAAGAAAAAGAAAAAAGAGACCAACCCACCCAGCAATGCCAAAAAGAGAGTTTAAAATTAAAATGATAAAGTTTACACACAGCCTGCCAATAGTCCATAGGTATAGAATAAGAAAATCCTTCGAAATTCTACTTTTCATTTCTCCTAATTTCTTTTAAAATTTTTTCATTATAAAAAATACCCAGTCTGTAAAGAGGTAGAAGGAATAGTACAAGGAACCTCAGGGACCCACTGTCTGGTGTCAACTCTCACCACCATCCGACCCACCTTTTTTCATCTCTATTCCCTATACCCCACCTCCTCCGCATTGGGCATGTTCAGGAAAATCCTTGACATCCTATCATTTTTTTTCCTTTGAAACAAAAAGGTTTTATTTAAGAAAACTTATTTTAAAATATTAAAGGGGTGCAAAAAATTTTCCCTTTATTTTGTTTCGAATACCAGGAAAAAGGTTTTTGTATTACATGGATACATAGATCTTTTTTTTTTATTTTTTTTTTCCTGACATCCTATCATTTTATAAGGACGCAGTTGAGTATGTATTTCTAAAAGACCAGAACTGTTTTTTAAAAATATAACCTCAACGCAATTACTACATTCTAAAATATACACAATGATTCCTTAACATCATATGTCTAATTCATGTTTAAGTCGTTCTGATTACTATTTCATAAATGTTTTTAATAGTTTTGTTCATAACAGGATGCAAGCAAAATCCACACATGCAATTTGTTTGAGAAGTTTCTCTAGTTATTTTATTTTATTTTATTAAATCATAGCTGTATATTAATGTGATCATGGGGTACAATGTGCTGGTTTTATACACAATCTGAAGTATTTTCATCAAACTGGTTAACATAGCTTTCACGGCACCCTCTTAGTTATTGTGTTAAGATATTTATATTCTACATTTAGTAGATTTCACATGTACCCTTGTAAGATGTGCCGTAGCTGTGGTCCCACGGATTACCCTCCCTCCACCCAACCCCCCGTCCCCACCCCTCTCTCTCCCCTTTCCTCATATTCTTGGGCTATAATTGGGTTATAGCTTTCACATGAAAGCTATAAATTGGTTTCATAGTAGGGCTGAGTACATTGGATATTTTTTCTTCCATTCTTGAGATACTTTGCTAAGAAGAATATATTCCAACTCCATCCATGTAAACATAAAAGCAGTAAAGTCTCCATCTTTCTTTAAGGCTACATAATATTCCATGGTGTACATATATTCTAGTCATTTTAAATTTATGTTTTCTCCTGCCTCTTTTTATTTTTCCTTGAAATGATCTGTGTATGAAAGTGGGTCAGTTTTTCTGTAGTTTCCCACACCCTAAATTTTGCTGGTTGTATCTCCAGGTAATCCGTTGACTTGGACTTTTCTTCCCATCTTTGTATACCAAAGGTAGCTAGGCCTGAAGGCTCAGTAGGGTTGTGTTTGCTTTTTTGACACAAATTCTTCATGGATGATTTTGCGTGCCTCCATCAGAAGAAAGTTTGGTTTTCTCTTTATGTTGTGCTTACACTGATAAGTTGGCTCTGGTGTTGTTCCTTGATCCATCCCCAGCAGAATTGGGCTTCATACTTTTATTAGCCATTCATGGTCACTGCCCCAGATCCATCCATTATCTCAACAGGAAAATTGTAGAAGGTAGTGAAGGTACCAGGGTGAAGGTAGAATGAGTGGCAAAACTGCGCCATCTTGCTTCAAAATTTGATCACCACAAGAATCTTCACCAGTTTGGTTGGCATGTAACATCACCCGGAGCACGGCACAAAAGCTAGCCTCATGATCGCAGCTTGCGAGGACAACCCAGACCCAAGGCCAAACGGGAAGAGGCAACAGTCCAGCCTTCGGTGTACCCTGCACGGATGGTACTGTAACATTTCACAAATAACATTTGTAGAAGAAAACACAGAACAGCACTGCTGAAATGTGCTTCCCTTATGTCAGCCTGTTTACCCTTGTGACTTCAGATTCCGGGAATGAATTGACCCATTCGCCCCCCAGCCTGACTTTTGATTGATGATTTTCCACGGCAGGCTTGGAGGGGTGGAGGCCTGGGGAGGTGATGGGGGAAGTGGTTGGGAAGGGTACTCCAAACCAATGCTACCGGTATCTGCTGTTCAACTGGATTTTAGTCACAATAATCTTTTGTTTTTTAACTGAACTAGGTAGTGTTACCTATCAGAAAACCAAACTCAATAGCAACTTGAAACATCAGGGATGAATATGAATTATTGGACTCTGTCCTTAGCTCATGGTTCGGCACGCCAGCTCTGTTGTAATTGACCTGCAGGGACACAGGTAGTGGAGCCTGGACTGGTCTGCAGGAAGAATTTTCCTTGACTCCTTCCAGCTAATTAAGAAGAACGGCATGTCCCCCAAGCTGTTGTCTCGGTAAGGAGTAAATATGGACCTTCACCATGCCAGGAGACCACACATACAGGCAAGTCTTGGCCTGTCCCAGAATGTCTTGGATAATGTGATGCATGAATGAAAATTTACTCCTTGGAAAGTTATTAAGTCAGTGTGTGTGTGTGTGTGTGTGTGTGTGTGTGTGTGTGTGTGTGTGTGTATAATTTGCTCTAAAGAGTCTCCAACAGAGCATGGAAAAATGAGCAAAGCATTCCAGCTCTGTTAATAGTAAGATGTAGCTCTTCTGTGGTGGCTTTCATCATGAACATTCCTTGCAAATGTTAACTAATCTATTTAGCAATCTTAGCCAGTTATGCTCTACATTTTGTTATTTCAGAGTTTCAAAAATGAGGGTGGGTGTCTACCTCATGTTTTTGTGGCCTGGCCTCTCCCTTCCTGTTCTGTTTACACACTGAAAGGGAGAAGGGAATCAGGCCTTAGAAGCCAAATTCTCCTGCTCCTTAGTGACCTCCTAGGTCAAGGGCAACTGACCTTTTCTTGATGATTAGCGACTAAGGGCATGATATCATTTCTGACTCTGAAATGACAAGCAATAACACTAAACTTTCACGAAAATAGAAGTCCTGCTGTAGGGGCACATTGTTTTCTATAATAAAAAAGAACAATGTATGATATTTTTGTAAAAATTTTCGATAAAATTACATCTCTGTTGACCTAGAATGCTTTCCAAATGATATACAGATTTGTCTCCTAGAAGTAATCTTATCATTTCAACCATGTCCTTAAAATTTTGAAAGAGTATATAATTACCATTCATTACTACACACAGAAAAAAAAAACACTTTAATTGAATGAGCAAGCATACAGACGGTGCCACAAAACGTATACGAATTTTAAGAAAGGAAATAACTGTATAAAAATTCTAATACTCAACATATACTGATAACAAAAAACAAGTCACTTTTGAGCACCTCTTATAATTGCAGAAATCAAACATGACTTGAGTATTGCAATTTTAATAGTTTTTTTTCCTTTCTTAATATGTGCACACATTTTTGGCACCCCCTATGTATACAGAAATATACAGAGAATTTGGAGAATGATGCAACGTATTTCTTTTCTTTTCTCCTTGCGTTATCTCTAATCCACCTGATAGGCAAGTAGGGTCTGTCGCCTGTTTTCCCTCTCCCTGTCCCCCTCTTTGCTCAGGATGGAGTACATACTCTTGCACATACGATGGGCTACATACCTTTTCAATTGATGGGACTTGAGTTGTATACCAAAGAAAGGGCCCACCTTTATGGGGCTGACAGTCTAAATAATAAATGATGACAAATATTTATGTCCAAATGCATACATTCATATTAGGTTCATATGCAACAAATGCACGTATTCATGTAAATTATGCATTTACATATATTTATATACTGTGTGAACGTGTGTGGTGTTGATGTGCTATGAAGCAGTCAGGGAATGTCGCAAAAGTAGGGTGACATTTGGACAGAGACGTGAAGCAACTGAATATTTGTGGATATTTGAGGAAGACTATTCCAGGCAGAAGAAAAGTAAATTCCAAGGCCCTGAGGCAGGAAAGTGCCGGGAGATTCACAGAACAGGAAAGAGGCTGCTGTGGCTGGAGCAGAGTGAGCCAGGGGCAGAGCCAGATGAGATGAGGTCAGAGAGATGCGGCCGTGTGTGCTGTGTGCACGTGTGCGTGCCTGTGTACAAGCGTGTGTGTGCCTGTGTGCACGCCTGTCCCTGTGTGCGTGCCTGTGCGTGTGCGCGTGTGCCGGTGTGCGTGCGTGTGCCTGCGTGCGCACCTGTGCCTGTATGCACGCGTGTGCTTGTGTGCGTGTGTGCCTGTGTACGCATGCACGTGCCTGTGTACATGCGTGCGTGTGCCTGCGTGCGTGCCTGTGCCTGTGTGCGAGCGTGCACCTGTGCGCATGCACGCACAGGATCAAGCTTCCGTTCTGTTAAACCTCGCATCCTCTCCTCTCACCTGTCCTGTTTGTTTCCACTTGGCATTTAACTGTGTTGACAGATGGTGGTTTGGTCCAGTTTTTTATATTTTTTTCCATAGAGCCAGGCCATGCAGGATGGGGGATAAGACTAGGGGAGAAAGAATTCAGCTCCTTTAGCTGCACTGGGTATGCTTGCAGGGCGTGGAGATGGAGATTGAAAGACGAAGTCAATAAAGGCTACAAGTAATTCTTTTGCATTTTTATGTTTGCAGTCTTTGTCTCTCTTCCAACTTACTGAACACCTTTTTTTAAAATTTAAGATTAATGTGAGGGTACAAACAATTAGGTTATAACGTTCGCATGTATTAGGTAGAGTCCCTCTTATACTTGTGTTCCACACCCAGGAGAGCCATATACCCTAACATCCGGCCCATTCAGTGAGAGCACACCAATCCCCCTCCCCCTCCCTTCTCCTCTCTGCCTCCTTCTCTCTCCCCCCAACTTGAGCTGAGTTTTTCTCTTAATGTAGGTGTGTATTAGTCATCTGCTGGCTTCATAATAATATTGAGTACTTTGGATACTTGCTTTTCCATTCTTATACTTTACTAAGAAGAATGTGTTTCGGCTCCATCCAGGTAAATACAAAACATGCGAAGTCTCCTATTTATATGGCTGAATAGTATTCCAAGGTATACATACACCACAGATTATTAATCCATTCATGGGTTGATGGGTACTTGGCTTGATTGCATGTCTTGGCAATTGTGAATTGAGCTGTGATTAACATTCTAGAGAAAATGTCCTTATGGTAAATTATTATTATTTTTTGATCTGGGTAGATGCCTACTAATGGGATTGTGGGATCCAATAGAAGGTCTAATTTGAGTTCTTTGAGGATTCTCCATACTTCTTTCCAAAGAGAATGTGTTAATTTGCAGTTCTACCCACAGCAAACACCTTCTTCTGCAATGCTATGTTGATAAAGAGTGGATGGAGGGTGGAATATGCGTATTCTATCTCATTACTATTACATTTAATATTTACTTAATTCTTTACTAATATTTAAATAATCTTTCTTTTATAAAGCTTCAGAGTAACACATATAAGAAATAAAACAACAATTAAAATGGCAGGTGCATTACCTTTCCTTTCTCCAAACCTCACCCTCAGAAGCCACTAGGGGACATTTGCTCTTGCACGTCTTTACACTTACTGAAAACTAGGCAAACTCTATTTGTTTGAGAAGCAAGCAAACAAGACATTGTTCAAGGTTGCAGAATATTTCAGGCCGTTTCAACATCAAGTTAGAGGATGAGCATAAGTGCTTGATGGAGACTGTAGATTTTTGGACTTTGCCAAAATTTTGTCCAGAGTTGAGAAGAGTCAATGTTTAGAATTCAATGTTCTGTTAGAACTAATTCTGTAGAAATAATTACAAGACAAAATTAGAGATTGATTCTAATTTTCTATTTTTTCATAGAAACTTTGGCTTGAACAGTAGTTCCTTCTTAGCCAGGGGGGAAATGTCTCCATGTGCACTCTTATTACTTGTGAGACTATGACCACTACAAAGCTTGTAACATTCTGTGCTTCTCCACCTTCTCCTACTACTCATGCCCTGGATACGCTCGGGCTGGATTTAATCTTACATGATGCAGAAGTTCATTTAGAAACTCAGTATTAAACTAAATCCTTTGTCAATAATGAATTTTAAAATGAACTAATTTGCTCTCAACACTTGAGATTAGGATAATCACTCTATTGAAATGTATGTACAGTCAAGATAAAAGGCATTTGAGCAGTGAAGGCTGATTATTCTATTTTCTTCTATGAACAGTTAACGTTGATGCCCCAGGAGTACCACAGTCTGAAAATGCACTTGAGTTTTACTTTACGACTCTTGCGGATTCAAGCTGGTGTAGACATGCTGGTTAGCAATAAAGAGTGACATAAATCAGGAAAATAGCCAATCTAATTTTAATTGTTTCAGAGAATTAATGCCATTGGCTCTATTTTTTTATAGTTCTCTATTTCCCTTGTCCTCTAACATAGTTTGTCTGCATAGGAAGAAGAAAAAATCACTGAATTTTATTTATGAGTAACATATTTGGTAGTAGTTTTTATTACATTCCCACAGGATGTCTTGAGATTTGGGCGGTATTTTTAGTATTATTTTACAATCATGAGACCTGCTTGCAAATGGAGAAACTTGGGTGGGGTTAGAAGGGGGAGTGAAGACGTGGATTGCATAATAGTGGCCACAACAGGACGGCCTTTGTGCACGGACACAAAGCAGTGGAGCGCCGCTAGGCAGGTGATTTTAAGGCTTTTACTTTTCCTACTAGAGGCAACTGTCTCTCCCAATCTATGCATCCATACATCTATCCATTTTTTCCTACATCAATTGCCCTCACAGTCAATACAAATGTCAGGCCACATCTCTGGCACCTGAAAAACAAGCCAAATTCTCATGTGCATATGGGGACAAATCTGCAGTCTGATCAATGGAGGTGACCACCAGTGACAACTTGGTGGAAATGGGGTAGGGTTGGGGGGGGGGCTCCTGCATCTCCTCACTTGGGGAGGTGGCTGTGTTCATCTCACATGTTCCCAGCCATGCTCTTGGTTTGCCTTCATGCTAGTCCATGTCCTTGTCCCTATCAACTGGCTCACCAAAGAGCACGCAGACAGCTTACAGAAAAATAGAGACTGTCAAACAAATATCTGTCTCTCTCAGAACATTCACACACCCACAAGAAAGTAAAAAAGGAACACAGACCATTATTAGTTTTCTGTTGCTGTGTAACAAATTCACTACAAACCTCACAGGTTAAAGAAACACACATCTACTATCTCAGAGTTTCTGTTGATGAGAAGTCCAGGCATAGCTTAGCTAGGTCTTCTCCAAGGATACAATCAAGTTGTTGGTCAGGACTGTTCTCATCTGAAGGCTTGACTGGGGATGGATCCACTTCCTAATCCATTCAGTTCCTAGAATCTGTAAGACTGGGGTCCCTGAGTTATTCCTGGCTATCTGCTAAGGGTCACTGTCATCATCTGGAGGCTGCCCACAGTTCTGTACCACTTGGCTCTCTCTGTAGGCCATTTCACAGCATGGTGGCTTCCTTCTTCAAAACCTACAAGGGAGAACATCTCTAGTATCAGCCTACTAGCAAAATGGAGACTTAACTATCATATCGTACATAACTAATAATAACAGGAGTGACACCCTTCACCTTTGCCCTAATGGTTAAAAGCAAGTTCAGCTCCTGCCCACTTAAAAGGAGAGAACTAGACAAAGACATGAACAATGGGAGGAAGGAATCATAGGAGCCACCTTAGAGCTTGTCTGCTTAGAACCTATTGTAAAATGATGCTTTGATTATTATATCCAATCTTGTTCCCAAAATGATGTGGAGTAGATTACAGTTAAGCAGTGCAATAGAGCAGACCCTTGTACTGCCATAGCTGTGTACAGTAACTTGGACAGTAAACTGGAAGGCAGCTTGCATTTAACTGAGCCGTATTTAAGGTCAAGTGATTTAATGGGCTATAGATCACTTTGGAATACTTTTGCCAATTGCAGAAAAGGCAATCATAAAACTTTGTGGAATAAGTATCATATTTTAATCTACCAAATGGAAAATAGAACTGAACTTGGAGAATTGAAATTGCATTGAGTGGTGAATGGCTCCAAGCCAGACACAGTCGCTTTTTTCTGCTAGAGAATATTCCACTTTTCATTTCCTCCATCCTCCATCCTCTTCCTGACCTCTCAATAATCTCCTCACTCCGGCCATTTACTGCCTGTGCCAGCATGTTCTACATCATGACCACTGCAATCCCTGATTGGAGAGACACTGAGCATATGTTTCCATGGTCTGTCCATCCAGGACCACCCCTGCCACAGGCATCACTGTTGTCACTCTGTGTCCAGTCCTGGCTTCCATGACTATTATCTCAGGCTTAGCCAACCCAATTGATCCAGCCTCTTCTCACTGCTCTCATCTGGTTCCTCCATCTGCCACCTATTAATATTTACCCATGGTGGTAACTTTCTGCTACTTATGTCAGATCTCTAGCTCAGTAATTGTGACCACCTTCAGCACTTAGGCCATGTTCCAAAGCTGAGATTTTTGTGTACATTTTAACAGAGCTTGAAAATGAGCTTACATACATTTGACACAGTATACCTTAAAATGGATCATGTTTAAAGATCCATTTCTATTGCTAATGCCTTATCCCAGGAATTTTTATACCTCAGATACTTTTATATCATTGCTTTGTTCTATGTGATTCAAGTTGTGTTCTATGCTGTCCTTTCATTTGGTAATCTCTTTAAATTCAGGGCTGCCTACTGCAGATAGCACCTTGGTTCTGCCATGCTGTCCTGCTCATTCCCTAACCAATGCACTCTCTCTTTTCATAGATGATAATTTCACACTTCTCTCATCTCAAACATTTCCTGTTACTCTCAGCTGATGGCTTGACTTTCTATGTCACTGAAAACGTGGAAAATATGACTAGATCAGTCACATGCTCCCAACGCACTGTCTCCCATCTTACCCTGTGCCTGTTTGCATGGACTCTGCCTTCCCTTCACTTGCTAGGGGTAAACTGCATGTGCTCTTCCACTTGGCACTAGACCCAACCCCTCCTATCTATTCAAAAATATTCCAGCAGTGACCACTCTCTCTCCTGCATCATCCATTATTCCCAATCTGTTGACTCATCTCAACTGGCTACAGCCAAGCTCTAATATTTTTATCTTTACAAATCCTCCCTTGCTCCACGTTTCTATTGCCACTAACTTGTATCTATGCCCTCTCTATGGCAAAGCACTTCAAAATACATATCTCTGTCTTCTACACTGCTGGTGAGATTGCAAACTAATACAGCCTTTTTGTAGAGAAGTATGGAGAATCCTCAAAGATCTAAAAGTAGACCTTCCATTTGACCCTGTAATCCCATTACTAGGTATCTACCCAGAAGAGCAAAAATTCTTCACAGAGAAGAATGTCACAGAGACATTTGCACTAGAATGTTTATTGTGGCTCAATTCCTAATTGCCAAGTCATGGAAGCAACCTACAAACCCATCACATCAACCCATGAATGGATCAACAAACCATGGTATATGTATACTATGGAATATTATACAGCCATTTAAAAAGGTGGAGACTGTACGTCTTTTACATTGTAAAAGATAGATTTGAAATACATTCATCTTAATAAAGTATCACAAGAATGGAAAAATAAATATCCAGTATACTCCCTACTAATATGAAATCAATATATAAATAATTACATGTTCATAAGAACAATAAAACACTAATATAAGCTAGGTGGGTGGGGGAGGAAAGCAGGAAGGGAGAGGGTGTTTGGCAGAAGGAGGGAGGGCCTGAGGTGGAATCTCACCTAATGTGCACATGGTGAGGCTGTATAACATGCCCCCTGGGTGAGGGGCTCTTCTACAAATGGAACTTTACCCTGGAAGTGAGAGCAATGTAACCTAAAAATTGTGCTCCTCAGATTAATTTAAAAAAATAAAAAATAAAAATACTCAAAAACATGTCTCTGCTGGCTGCTTCTATGCTCTCTTCCCCTGTCCTTGAACCCTCTGCAGCCAGACTTCCAATCCCATCACTTTAACCCATCACAGCTCTGGTGAAAGTGTCTAGTAATTTCCTCCTTTCTAACCCACTGGTCGACTTTTAAGTCCCCATCTCCTTAGACCTGAGCCATGCTGGACCTAGTTGACCACCCCCACTTCCCTCTTTCTCTTGGCTGCTCTCCCCCTTAGTTCTCCTCTCTTCCCACTGCCCCTTCCAGCTTCCTTTGCTGCCTCCTCTCCATTCCCCTTTCCTCTAAATGTTGGAGTACCCCAAGCCTCATCCTTAGAATTCCTCCTCTGTCTCCTCATGATTTTGTCTCCCAGCTTCAAATACAGCCTCTCCTCACTTCAAATACCATCAATACACTTGCAAATACAAAAACCCTATTTATGGCTTGAATTTCTGCCGTGGACTACACACTCATATGTCCACACAACTCTCTGACATCTCTGAACATATCTCAAACTCAACATTTCTGGAACAAACCGTTCTGATTCCCACCCCTTCAAACGTGCCTCCCCTAAAAACTCAGTAAGCAGCAAGCTCATTATTTCAGTTCCTTCATCTTTACTCTTGTTCCTTCTACAATCCACATCCTATCCAATTGCAAACTCTGCTGCCTCTTACCTTTAAACTAATGTCCAGATTATATCCAGATCTGAACACTTCACTCCACTTCCCACGCTTCTCTCCACATTCAAGTCATTATGAAAGCTCCCTAAGGGCTCTTCACCTTTTTCTCTGGTCTCCAAGGAACCCACGGACACACAGTCAGAACCATCCCTTTACCGTGTAAGGCAGAGGATGTCACTCTTCTGCTCAAGGCCCTCAGGAGACTCCGCCTCATTCTGAGTAAAAGCTAAGTTATTGCAGAGACTTGGCCCCTCATTTCCTACCACTCTGCCACTTTCTCATTTTCCTTTAGCCTCTTCTGAAACACTCTTCCCCAGATATCTATGCAACTTGTTCACTTGCTGCCAACAGATCTCTCTCAATTGTCACCTTAGCACAGGTACCTTCCCAGACCAACCTATACAAAACAGCATTCCTCACCACTACCCACTCATCTTTTTTAACCTGTTCCCTTTTCCATTGGTAGCATCAATTACCACTGACTTATTATATATGTGTGTGTGTGTGTGTGTTTATTTCTGCCCCCTTCAACTAGAATATTAGCTCCATGGGGAAAGACCATTGTTGTGTGCAGCATTATAACTCCAGAGACCAGAAAAAACAATAGCAGGTATACAGCAGCCACTTGACAAATATTTGAATGAAAGAATTTAATAACACATTATATTTGAAGGAATTTCCCTTTGTCGACAATGACTCTCTCTCTCTCTCTCTCTCTCTATGTATATATATATATACATATATATATATATATATATATACACACACATAAAATATACATATATATATATATCAATTATTCCAGGCCTCTGAAGGAAAAGTAGAATTTAAATGAATCAGGACTGAAGAAACAGCACTCTAGGCAAGAAAAGGAAGTGAGCAAAGGCATGAAATTGGAAATATGTGTGACATGTTTGGATAAAAAGTAGGAAGCCATGTTTTTTATTTTTTGGTTTTTTATTCAGGGAGTTTGCATAACAGATTATAGAGTTGCAAAGGTGGGCACTTGAAGGGTAAGTAAAAGGCTAACAAGCTGGCATGTCAGTCCTCACTATTTGAGACAAAGATACTCCTCCACCATGGCTCCATCACATCCCTTGGATGCCTTAATCTTTTTTTTCTTTTCTTTTCTTTTTTTATTAAATCATAGCTGTGTACGTTAGTGCAATCAAGGGGTACAATGTGCTGGTTTCATATACAGCACAAACTGTATCAAACTGTTTAACATCGCCTTCATGGCATTTTCTTAGTTATTGTACGAAGACATTTGTATTCTGCATTTTGTAAGTTTCACCTGTACCCTTCTAAGATGCACCATAGGTGTGGCCCCACCAATTGCCCTCCCTCCACCCCAACCTCGCACCTCCCCTCCCCTCCCTTGCCCCTTTCCCCATATTCTTGTGTTATAGTTGGGTTATAGCCTTCATATGAAAGATATAAATTAGCGTCATAGTAGGGCTGAGTACATTGGATACTTTCTCTTCCATTCTTGAGATACTTTGCTAAGAAGAATATATTCCAGCTCCATCCATGTAAACATGAAAGAGGTAAAGACTATATCTTTCTTTAAGGCTGCATAATATTTCATGGTATACATGTACCACAATTTATTAATCCATTCATGGGTCGATGGGCACTTGGGCTTCTTCCATGACTTAGCAATTATGAATTGGGCTGCAATGAACATTCTGGTACAGATGTCTTTGTTATAATGTGATTTTTAGTCTTCTGGCTATATACCTAGTAAAGGAATTATAGGATCGAAAGGCAGGTCTATTTTTAGATCTCTAAGTACTCTCTTTTTTAGATGAATTAAAATTATTACCAACAAAATATGTTAGGATAGACCAATGTCTTATATATTAGGACAGACCGATGTGTTATACATTAGGACAGACCAAAGCTTTATAATATTAGAACATATATATATATGTTAAATTATATATATATAATGTGTTCTAATATATATACAAATTATATATATGTAAAATTATATAGATATATATTTATAACCCATACAAAATTAATCACCATTTCATATTTGACAATGTTTCCTATACATTTTTAATAAGTCAAGTAAGTTTAATTTGTTTTCCTATGACTTTCAGTGGTCTTAATATTTCAAGAAGACCAGATTTAGAGTTGTGCCTTTTGGGGTTTTTTTTCTATTGGTCTGGGCCGAGTTTGAACCTGCCAGCCTCAGTGCATGTGGCTGGCACTGCAACCACTGCACTACATGCACCAAGCCCCAAATTTAGAGTTTTGATTTTGGAAGGTTTGTCAAATATCAAAGTTCTAAAACATAGGTTCAAATAAGATTACATGCCAAAAGATTTTTTTTTTTTTTGAGACGGAGCCTCAAGCTGTCACCCCGGATAGAGTGCTGTGGCATCACAGCTCACAGCAACCTCCAACTCCTGGGCTCAAGCAAGTCTCCTGCCTCTGCCTCCCAAGTAGTGGTACTATAGGTGCCCAC
Source organism: Perodicticus potto (assembly GCA_963574655.1). Lineage (NCBI taxonomy): Eukaryota > Metazoa > Chordata > Mammalia > Primates > Lorisidae > Perodicticus > Perodicticus potto. The sequence goes on along the minus strand of CAUYRH010122239.1, from coordinate 17,187 downwards.
CACAACGCCTGGCCATTTTTTGGTTGCAGCCATCATTGTTGTTTGGCAGGCCCGGGCTGGATTCAAACCCGCCAGCTCAGGTGTATGTGGCTGGCGCCTTAGCCCATTGAGCCACAGGCATCAAGCCACACGCCAAAAGATTTTAAAGGAAATACATAGTCAACTGGATCACATGTAAATTCTTTCATAAATTCCCTTTTATGACCTACACAGACAATCTACAAACATTCTAAACTTTCTTTAACTTTTGCTCTGTCTTTTACTTTCTTACACAACCATTCTGTTTCAGGACAAAATTTATCACACAAGAGTCTTTCTTTACACAATGCTATTCTCCTTTCTAATTTCTCTTACTCTCAAAAACTCACTTCCCACAAAACAGGATCCCAGTTTACCATGAAGTCACCCATTCACTCAGCCAAACTGATAATTAGAAGGTTTAAAAAGGCAAGAATCTTATTCTTTGACAAAGACTCAGTTTCCCCAACAATTTAAACAACCAAATTATTACATTTTACAAATGAGAAACATTATGAGATACAACATTGATATAGGATTTTCCCACTCAGGGCTGGATAGGGAACCCCCATTTTTCAGGCTCAGGTCCCATCTCTAGGCACAAACTCTCTGAGCCCCAGCAAGGTCATGAACAAAGCAGTCCTAAACATTTTGGATGGCTCCACCCAGACTAAGGAGGACACACCCTAATCCCTTCCCCAGACAAAAACCACAGCAAAGACCTAATAACCTTGTCCAATGTGAGGGGCTGCTTCATTCATTTGCTAGAACACCCATTCAGCTTATAAAGGTATTTTTCCATCTACCAAGTCCTGTCCAAAATATCTCTCAGGGCCAATTATTTACCCCTAGATAAAGGACTTATGCAGGAAACCTCCAACCTGGGCCTCCTCCCCTCTTCCAGAGGCTATTCACCTCGGAGACCTTTTGCTTATATGGATATAGCCTAGTCCAGCATGAAATTCACACTCTCTTCCCCAGATTTTCAAGGGCCATCCAGAGCTCACCGGACTGCCCGAACCACAACACTTTCCAAGGCACGGCCCCTCTGCCAATAGCTCTGGCACTCTCCATTCCCTCTGCATGCCCCTCAGTGATAAAATATCATTTTATCACTGCTCTGTGGCCCGCAGGCTCAATTCTCAAATTCCTGAGACCAAAGACTCACTGAAGAAATTCCAGTAACAAAACTACAACAGCATCTTTCTGAATGTCTTTTCATTTTCCCCCAAGTCCCACATGGCCATGTGGCTGCCACCAAAGACAGAAATCAGAAAACCTGGAACTTCCAGTTTCTCTCAGAATAGTCAGGGGGCAAAGTTGAAGCAGGGAAGAAGGGCACAAATTCTTTTCACCCCGTGAATGGGGAGGGGGCAAAACCCCACCTATTGTTACCCATCTCAGTCATTCTCCAAGCATGCATACAATTCCAACCCATTTCTTAACGTGGGCAGTCTTGATTTCCCTCTCAAGCTCCACACATAGCCATAGGAGGCAAACCAACCCTCCCCTAGGCCCTGTGAAGCGAGGTCCAACTCCACCCTCAGTGTTCTCTCAGTCACATCACATCCACACACTCTCATACACCTCTCAACAGACCTGTCGGCAGTCTAATGCCCAAGGAGTTGATCAGGCTCCTTCTTCCACTAAAACTGTAGTGGGACCCCCAGATTGATCATACCTTGCCTTGTGTAGGTACCTGTTCCTGTATGCCAGTTCCTCCCAGTGTTTGACTCCTTGAAGACCCGCCAACGGGGTCCTTTCTCCACCCAGCAGAGACGTCCACACAGGGAGGCCAAATTGCCTCCCTGGCATACTCAGTGGTTCACATCTCCCAGGCCGATGGGGGCCCCCACATGGGTGTCCAGAGGATTGGCGGCAACTACCAGGTGCATGTTCTCTCCAAGGGTGATCTTGCTTCCCAGTCAGGGAACCAAAAATGTTGCAGGAAGACGAGGCCCAATGGAGAGAAAGAGCACTCAAACACCACAGTTATAAGAGGAAGGGCTTTCTTCACCAGCCAGGAGCTTACGGCATAGAAGAATTCCAAATGGCCGCCAGATGCCTTAATCTTTGTACTACCTATTTATCACATAAGGAGTGATAATAATTGAAGATTATAAGCATGTATAAACCTAAGGGATGTCTGACTTCTCCACTAGAAGGCAAAGTTCTCTAACATGCAATTTTGTGTTTGTTTTACACCCTGCCCAGCATGGTGACAACACTTTTGTTGGTGCTCAGGATATGTTAGTTAAATTAATGTGTGGATGACTGAATGAATGACTCTCAGTATTTGTTCATTTGCACTGAAAGCACCTGAAAATCCTCTGCCTGCAGAATACCTTTCTGATTTACAGTAAAAATACACACACACAAAGCAATAATAAAAATATTGATGCTTTGCACGTGAACAATAATGAAACTCACAGGCTACCTTTGTAGATAAATGTAGAGCAGATCTGTGAGAATTCATCCTCATCTTAATGCAGGAATGTCTTGGTAATTTGCAGGACTCATTCCCCTTATGTTTGCATGAACCATAATGAAATTGTCCCCAAATGTCTTCAGATGTTTTTAACGGGAAAAAATGGTTGTGCTGGGTAATGGCCCTGCTGTGTCACTGCCTAGCCCTGAGCATTCCTTACCACAGCACCTCAGTAACAGTGGAGTGAACGAGCACGAGGAGGAAAAAACAAGTCCAGGAATTTTGCCTGCCCCTGTTTCGGCCTCCCTGCTGTTTCAGCAGAGCCTGCTGTGCTGGGGAGGCTGTGATCACTGAAACAGCCCATCCTTGCCCTGAGGTGTTCCTCTTTTTGCTTTTTGCTGCAAAGTCTTTACAGAAGGTGTCTCAGAGCCCAATTAACACTGACTAATTACCCACCTGGGTGGTGACTGTGACTTCTGCTCCTTCATAAGTGAAGGCAGATGGAATTTAGGCAGCAGAAAAACGGAGAGGGGAGATTTTCTCAGAATTGAGATGAAGGTAGAGCCAGGTGAGACTGTGAGAAGGGCAGAAGCCCCACTGAGTACCTGCGAGCCAGGTCGTCCTTCCACCAGCTGAGTGCAAGGCAGACTCAGAGCTTAGGAAAGTGTCAACCAGCTCTTCTGCAAATGCTCCTTAGTCACCGCACGGCTTCTGGACACATCCATCCTCGTCTTCCCTCCCATGGATGGCCCGTTACTGTTCTCTGCAGAGTGATTCATTGTCAGGGTGAAAATCCTAGGAAATTGGTTTTGCACAAAAAGTCTGCTCCCTGAACCAAAACATTCAATAACTCTTCCACCCCAGGAGACACATTTTTTCCCCTTCTATTCTTTTTTCCAGTGATTCATGCGGTCACATGCTATGTATTATCTCAGTCTCTGCTGCAGTCTTCGACTTTGCGACTATTGAGCAATTTTTTCCTCGACTCTCCTGAGAATCACTTTCATTCTCTTTACAGACACTACATTTGAAGCTTAGTGACATTTAACTCTTCTTCCTCCTCCTTCTTCCTCTTCCTGTCCTTCTTCTTCTTCTTCTTTGGCTTCCCCTTCCCACCCCCAAAAGTGGTACATAGTCCTAAGAAAGTTCTAGAAACCTTCTTTCCATCTAATTCAAAACTCACCATGTCACTTCACAGTTGAGTTTCCTCAAGAGGTTCTGGTGTGGCCCCGTCAGGGATATTCAGGTCCCGAGGTCACTCTCGGATGGGTCAGAGGAGGGAGCATGGGATAGACAGAGTGGAGCCTGAAGGATAAAACAGCGGGCAAAGAAAGGGAAGAATTGTGGTCAGGAGCTAAGAGAAGCATGAACAAACTCTGGGAGTAACTAAGAAAGACTTTGTGCACAAAGAGCTTCACAGTATGACTTGACCCAACAAGGCATTCTTTAAAAAAAAAAAAAAACTAAAAATATTAGAGAATCTATAAATTCATAGGAGAGTTTTCAATGTGACAAAGGCGATTTATCCACTGTCCATTCAGCCAGGTCCGTGTGCCGCTCCCACGTCTCTCCATGTCTCCTTCTAGACACCTCTCCGCTGCAAGGTTTCTGATTCCCTTCTTCTATTCTTTTAATCCCAACGGATGTTACCTTTGGGCAAGTCACTTCACCTCCCAGGGTTCCCATTTCCTCGGCTGTAAAATCAGTGAAACTGATCATTGCTGGCTAAGATGTCTTCTAGCTCGTCAGTAAATTGATTTTGTCACGAGATGTTTCCTGCCAGATCCCCAGAGTGACAGTGTGGGTGTCACACCACTCATTCTCTAGACAGGCTCTGGCCCAACAGCCTGTCCCCTCCCTGTTAGGCAGCCCACTGTACTGTGGAGGGCAGGGCAGCTGCCCCAAGTCCAGATCCTGAGGCTGTAGGAGGGAGCCCGTGGAGTGAAGGATTAGCACTGACCTGCATCTGAGATCAGGCTTTGCCACTGAACAGCTGTGTGAACCCACATCACTGAGCCCTCCTGCCCCACAGTGTGAGGACCAGGGCAAGCCCCAGCAAACACACAGGAAGGGTGGGATACCTGAAAGCTGTTTTCATAGTTGTCATTGTCCTCATCACCAGCAGCATGAAATTGTCACAACTTAAGTGTAAGAGTACAATAAGGACTTCTGTCTCCATTTTGTAGAAACATCAGACTTTCATAAAACAGAAATAAAGCTGACTGCCTTTCTTGCATCTATGTGTTTCAAGGCCCAGGTATCATGAGAATCAAAATGTGGTGTCACCGTTGCTTATGAAAATGAATCCTCTGGCTCGGCACCTGTGGCTCAGCGGGCTAAGGTGCCAGCCACGTACACCTGAGCTGGCGGGTTCGAATCCAGCCCGGGCCCACCAAACAACAATGATGGCTGCAACCAAAAAATGGCTGGGCGTTGTGGCGGGCACCTGCAGTCCCAGCTACTTGGGAGGCGGAGGCAAGAGACTCACTTGATCCCAGGAATTGGAGGTTGCTGTGAGCTGTGATGCCACAGCACTCTATTCAGGGTGACAGCTTGAGGCTCTGTCTTAAAAAAAAAAAAAAAAAGAAAAGAAAATTAATCCTCTTCTCTCCGTACCCCCTTCAACCACCATCTCAGGTGACAGGGAGCTTCTCTAATTCTCATCTTAAGAGTAAGGCTTATGCTAGTAACATACTTTCAGTTTTTAGTGAAGCAGAGTTTGGGATGTCAAAATATGTTCAAATTCAGGCAGCGCCTGTGGCTCAAAGGAGTAAGGCGCCAGCCCCATATGCCGGAGGTGGCAGGTTCAAAACCCAGATGCGGCCAACATAAACCAAAAACTGCAAAATATGTTCGAATTCAACAGAAGGGCAGAATCACAGAATCTGTCAGTTAAAACAATGTTTATCAAGGGGAACAAAAAATGAGAAAATTCAGGGACTTACTTAAAACTGGACATTGCATTTATCACCTAAACATGTAAGTTACAGACTGAAATATTAAAGGGATATTTAAAGGAGTTTGGGAATTTAGCAAAAATAGGCAGGAAGTAGAAATGATTCCTTTTCTTTTGTTGTTGATGATGAAACCTCTCGCTACCATTGTTGGATTTCTCTATTCCCCTCAGCAGGGGGTTGGGGGTTGGAACAAAATAAACTCTAGAAATGCACCATTTTATTTAGCAGCTATCGGGAAGTCAAGAGGTCCCTGAGCAGAATCTTTGTCAGGGCATTTCTTTCTTTCAGTTATTACTATGTCACTTTGTAAAGTCATTCTTTTTATTCTGGGCTCTATCTTGGACAAATCTTTCTTCCTAAAGTTACACAGAATGTAATTGTCTGGTGCCTAAAGCATTGTACCTGATTGTATTTTGACCTCGAACTTGACAGAGTTTTTCCACATCACTTAGTGATCGAATCTTTTTTATTTGCTTCCATTGGGTAAGTATATTTTCAAGGGTCAAAGTATTTAACAGCAGAATGACTTTTCTAGACTTGCCTCCGCCATGTTTATTCTGACTCCTCAAAGAATTGCTACTAACATTATTGGTAGAAGAATTGAATAATTATGAAAAAAGGAGAACTCACCCACAGATTTTTTTTGTTCTTTTTCTTGATTTTGGCTCTGTTTTGAAAAATGTTTGTACTTCGTGACTCTCAGCAAGATTTCATAATCTGTATTATTATTTCCATGTGCCAAAAATAATTGCTACATTTCAAAGGTAGAATTGGTTGTTCAAGGTGATGTTATTTTTCTTAACTTAATGCTTTATATTCTTATAGAGGGAACCATTACCACTTAGACCTGCCATACCACTGAATTTTTGAAAACAGTTACAAATGTCAAAAGACATTTTTATAATACCTGAAGCCATTCTGTTCTCCCTATTTTTATTAAAACCATATATCTCTATTTAAAAACATAGTCTTTTCAGTCTGTGGATGAAAGCTAGAGTAGGCTGGTGTCCCTGAGAACTTGTGTGGGTTACAGCCCCAAATCTCAGCCCCTCTGCTGCCATGTACAACTAAAGGGGGGTAGAATGTCCAGTGCAGTGGATGAGAAACTAGTCTAGAAATGTGTACATAGAGATCAGCAGCTTAGAGACAGGATATAAATAATGCTAAAATCAACTGATAACTACCCTGCATCTGTAGATCTCTAACCTGTGGGCTGTAACTTTCCCTTATTAAATCCTACCCCAAGTATTCTTTGATCTGTAGTTTAGTGCTCCTCTGTCCTTCAGCCTGATAGCTTTCTTCCCTGAACAAAGAACTGCCTGTTTAATTGAAACATGAAATTATTACCTTCTCACTTTTTGCCTTGTGCATGCATGTCCCCAAATTTCTAATAAAAGGCCTTGAATATTGGACTCTAGATGGCATCTGTTAGCCTTGCTAGAGGATAATATGGTGTCGCTTCTCATGGGGTCAAAACACTGTGTGTGTGTGTAAATTTCATATTGCCTTCTCTCCCTTTGTCTGCCAGACCTGGGTGGTTGGATAGAGTCCTTGCTCCGGGGAACGCCCAGTCTGCCATGCTGCAGCTTGATTCCTGGGCCACAACATGTGTCCTAGGAAAATCATGGAAGGTATAATTAGGCATTAGAGCAACTAAAGCAAGTCCACTACACAGAAAGCCTACTGGAAAGTGTTTAATGCATTGGAGACCAAGGTGCCTAAGGGCCAGATCCTCACTGTGTTTCTATTTACTCCCAAATACACTGCTTTAAGTGAAGGTGAGGAAACATTAAAGACCTCTCCCTGGCCAAGAACAGTGCCTAGAAAGTGGTTTCCTCATATATAGGAAAGAAAAAAATTCAGGTAGGGGCTTATCTGTAGATTAGATAAATTATGTAACTTCTGTATGTGCTACTGTCACAGTTGGAAGTGTTGATAACATGATCTCCTACCTGTCTCTCGGAAATGTCATAAGAATTAGAGTGTAAAGTAAGGGACCTGGGACTGTTCAGAAACAAAGGTGCTGGGAACGTGTCTCTACTTGGATGTCAGATTTGTCTCAGTCTTCGTGGGGTCAAAACTGTACCCCGTCTTCTCTCACAAGCCTGTGCCCCCACCATAATCTCCTTCTCCGTTGATGGAAAAACCATACTATCAGTTGCTCAAGCCAAAATATTTGACATCTGTCTTTCTCTCAACCATCACATTCAATCCATCACTAAATAATTATCTATTCCACTGTCAAAACAGATCCAAACTCTGGTTGTTTCTCCCCACCACCTTGGTCCAAGGCTCTGCATTCGCTCCTTGCTCCTAACCTTTTGCTCTCTCCCCAGTCTATTCTTAATACCACAGCCAGAAGAAAACATCAGATTGTGTCGTTTATTTGCTTAAAGCCTCCCAACAGCTTCTTATTTCTCTCAGAGTAAAAACTTACAGAGGCAAATGACATCTGGCATGGATAGAGCATGACATCCCACATGACCTTCTGTCCCCTCACCTGCTAACCTTCTGTGAGCTCAGCACCAGCTCAGCACTTGCCAAGTCCCTTTGCCTGGGACAAGCTTCCCTTGAAGCATTCCTCCTTCAAATCCTTGCTGAACTATCTCCTTCCTAAAGAAGGTCTCCCAGAGCTCCCCAGGAAAACTAACCACCAACTCACACTTGTATTCCAGGTAGCCTTGTCTTCCTCTTTCTTTCCTGCAGTACCTATCACGTTTTTAATATACTACAATAGTTGACTCACTTGTTTTTAATGTATCTTAAAATTCACTTCCCACCCCAGTGTTCTCTATAAAGGTAGGGAATTTTTCTGTCTGGCTTGCTGATGTCCTAGAGAATCTAGACTAGTGTCTGGCACCTGCATGGCACGGCACATGACTTTGTGGGATAAATGAATTTCAATGGCCCTGTATTACCGAGAGAAATACTGCCAAGGACAGGGAAGAGGACTTTGAAAAGGACTTTTTAAGAGGACTTGTGCATGGTAAGTAAGGAGATTTTTTCCACTTATGATACTTAATATGATCTTACTTAGATTAGTTTTATTTGCTCATATCTAGATTATCAAATTAAAAATCACACAATTTACAAATCTGAAAAGGATATTTCTGTTTCTTTTTTGTTTGTTTGTTTATTTTTTGTTTTGTTTTTGTTTAGCAGGCCTGGGCCAGGTTCAAACCCACCAGCCCCTGGAGCATGTGACCAGCACCCTAACCACTGAGCTATGGGTGCCCAGCCAAGACTTCTATTTCTTAGTAAGGGTTACAACTTGCAAAGTGGCCATCCTGACAAGCTGGGAAACAGAGCCTCCAGCAGAGAACCTTAGCAGGCACTTGGGGGAGGAGAGGTGGAATAGGGATTTATGCCGAAAGGGTTTGGCCAACTACAAAGATTCAACAGATCATAGGAGGAGCTATGAACATTCATGAAAGGGGTCCCAAGACATTTATGTGGAATAAACATGCATGTTCCTAAGACCCATGTTCAACTTGGGGTAAACACTTAACATTTAAATATATTACAATTAGGTCCTTTATGCCAGAAAGTGAAGCAGGGAAAGGAAGGCACTCAATCTGCAGCCTCTGCAAACCAGCCAGAGCCAGTCCATGGCTACTGGTCTCTTACCAATGGAGAGTTACTGAAACCAGTCTCTCGTCCAATCAAAACTGTAGTTATGACTAGAGGAACAGGAGAGTCAGTTAGTCAGTGTCTGGTGGTGGATGAACTGCAATTACTTCAATATTGCTTATCTTAAGTCCAGTGCTTGTTTAGCTACTATAGAAAAAGAGAAATTTTGTGGTAATTAGAATATAATTTATTATTTAAGTATGGAGGTGACTTAACTCTTGATTTAACTCTTGCCTGGCGTGGCCTTGGGTGTTGTTTTAATTTGGCATCTTTTTGCCACAAGGAGTCCATTCTGTCAGCTTTATGATCTCTGTTCTAACATTGGTGCTGGTTAGTTATTGTGTCTGAACTGCAAAAGGAGCGGGGATAATGAGGTGTCTCATTCCATCATGACTGGAGCTGAGCTTTTAAGGTTTCTCTTGTGTCTCTTTGGCTAAGAGGGGAGTGTTTAATTAGAAGTCTTAGGATTTTATTTTTAATTCTCAACATCAGTCTTGAAGTCTTTGAGAGCAGAAGTAATGACATTTTCATCTTTTTGCCCAACATCCCCTTCACTGTCTTCATATATACAGTGGGTGTTTGCTAAATTTTTATTTAAAAGAAACAAAACAGAACTTACAAAAATGAAACAAAATACATGTGCCCTGTCATGCCCTATATGCACACATGTTTAATCTTTTAAATCTAATTTAAAATGGTATTGTCATATTACCAGATCAATTTACACAAACTAATTATGCAAATGCAAACAGCCTTACCTCGTGTATGCCCTCATATTAGTCCAAAATAAAAAAAAATTATACTGGATCAGTAAAAAGAAAAAATCCCAAAAGAAAAGCAATAGGGAGTTAACACCCAAAGTAGTGTAGATAAATTTCTGGCTATTTCCTTTAATGAGGAGAGTCCCAGAAGAGAATAGAGAGTGAGAGGACTGAATTTGTCCTTCCCAGGCAACCTCCGTTTCTGTGGGCCTTCATGGTGTGATTCGTGATGCGGTGAATAGGATTCTAGTGTTTAAAGATGCTAAACATACTGTTTTCATGCAGTATGGCTCCAATGGAAGTCTTACTTTAGTCTCGGGTAAAGAAACAGCCCTCTGCCCCAGTCCTGAAGAACAATTTCTCTGAGTTTGGCTTCTTGAGATAGGGTATGTCACTCTCCAACATGGAATTGTTCTACAGGATCCTTGAGAGCAATTTTGAGTGTCTGTGATGTTCGCTTTATTTGCTGACTTTGAACCTAACCTCCCCATGACTCCACAGTAAGCTCTAAGCACCACGGAATTCTAAGTACCAGTCCTTGTTGAAAATTAAAACCTAGGATGGATTTAACGAGTTGGACTCACTGCCATTGCTGCAGAGAAAGTAGCTGGATGTTGGAATGAGGTTTTCTAAATAAATAATGATTTCTTACAATGAAAATGATGACCCACTGCTCTCATCTCCATGAGGACAGAAGAGCAGAAAATGGTTTCAAAATACTGCAAGAGGATTTATTTCAGATACAGGAAAGATTTGCCAGATTTGGAGTTGATTGCTTGAGAGAGGTTTCAGATTCTTACGTGGAAACTTTTCTTTCTAACCTCATTCTGCCTGCAGCAATTTATTGTCCGTATTTCTCAAAGTACATTCTCCCTTACTTAGTATTTATACAACATACTCAGAGGATTTACTCAAAATAGGGATTCTGCCATCAAATACACTTCAGAATCACGCAGACATATGAAAGTGGAAGGATAAATTTCACAGACTGGTAACAGCCCCCTCAGTGCATTATTTAGATTTGTCTAACTCGCCTTTTTCCTCCCTTCAAGAATAGCAACAGCCAAACAAACTTCACAGAGTGATTCCTTGAACAACACACTTAAATAAGTGGTCCTTCAGAACCTTTTACTTTAAAGCGATATAGAGTTTCTAACCACCAGTCAACACTAAGTGTAAGAGAAGAACCAGAAAGAGATTTCATAGAATGTTCACCTGCGTTCTGGTTTCTAAGTGGTAGAAACATTACTTGTCAGTACCAGTGGCAGAGGCTATCATTAGAATTACACATGTTGGTTTTTGTCTCAGCAATAACTATGTCTGTGAAGACTTGTGGTGGAGAAGATACACTGCACGCTACCCACAAATTTGGGACAAGCATTTGGAGATCTTATTCGTCATATGTCAAGTAACAGTTTCCCCCATGTGACATCAAGATGACATCCTACTAATTCCTCATAAGCTCATTGGTTTCTGTTTCTCTATTAAGTTTTCAAGTTCTCCAGTGAACCCATTTGGGAGTGGAAGCAATGTAATTCAATACATGTCTTGGGAAGAAAATAAAAAAAAGAGTCATGAAAGCATGCAATTGGAAAGGACAAAAATCACAGAATGAAGCATATTGTCTGTGTGACAATTTACCTTAAAATATGTCACTGTTAGCATTGTGCTGCATTTGTGTGAGGTTAATTTGAGTGCACATCTAGGGGCGGTTAATTCATAGCCTGCTCAAGACACCAAGCTGCTGAGGGGCCGCCACAGGCACATCCAAGATTGCTGTCAAAACCCACTCCAGAGCTTTGTTCTTCAGGATGAGGGTTGTTAAGAAATAGTTTTCTTCTGGTGAAATAGTTGTGGCCAGGCTAACTGGTTGGCTGGAAAGATGGTGCAAGCACCATCATCCTTCAATAAGGGGCCAGAGGTCTGGCAAGCACAGCAGCCTTGCAGAACTACATCCCAAACCCCTTTGGTCCCCGCTCTCCATGAAAGCTCTGAGCGCAACAGGACTGGAAGGTTGGCTGTTCTGCCCCAGGGTACTGCGACATTGTCTTCGGAGAGAGCCTTCCCTGCAAGGTTGTGGAAAGACAGAAGCCTGAGGGGGGATTTCTCTGAACTTACAAGAGCAGATGGTCTAAAACTAGCTATGTACTTGCCTGCTAATAAATATTTGTACTTCCAGCTGCATTTTATCCAAGACTTGTTTTCAATGTTACATTCCATCTGGCTCTAAACACCAGGGACGACCAGTGTTTACAAAAGATGTGGCAATCTTTAAGCAGCCAGACTGGCTTGGGTTAAGTTCCGACACCAGCACTCTGGCATTTGGTATTTAAAAAGTGACCCAATAAGAAGAACATTTCTTAAATCAGCCTTCCCAGCATCACTGGAAAATTGTAGTCATTCAAATGTATTACAATCCCTTTTGACATTAGTAGCGTTGGCCAATAGGCTCCAATCAATCATATATATTAATAGATACTATTACAGAAAAAGATATGCACCTTTTTTGACAAAGCCTTTTCTGGTAATACTTCAAGGCCAGTAGTTGCTGGAAAATCAGTTTTACTCTTTTCTTTTAGCCAAACACATTTGTTTCTAACATCTTGAAGGAATTTTCTAAAAAAAAAAAAAAAGGCTCTCCCAATTAGGGATCATTGTATTGAATTCACTGTGCCTTTACCACATTTTCAAGCCTTATATGGACAATATAAAGTTTCCTCTTTTATGGGAAACTTTTATCTTAAAATTAACTTAACTTTTATCTTAAATTAACTTAACTTTTTATCTTAAAATTTTGGCTGATGCCATTTCATGGAAAGCGATGTCTTTATGGACGCATCTTTCATATCTTGATGCGTGTGTGTGAATTCCTGCTGCCCTCATAGAAATACAAGTATTTGTGCCACTAAACACAGAGCTTCCTTTTCTTTCCGTGGCTAGATTTTGTTAGTCATTACACTTGCCCTTTTAAATGACGGTGGTAGGCTATTTGACAATACATTTAATTATGGAGGAAGTGAACCGCTCTTTCAAGTGAGTTATACGTGAAAGTAGCTCTTTAAACACCTCTTAAGCAAAATGATCCATCACACTTTTATCGCCATCTATCTCAGAAGAAATTGGGTCTTGCCCAAACAGATGCAACCTATCTTGGTTATAGTAGATATTTTGCTTTGCATGAATGCAGTGTGGGTAGCAGGAATCCAATCTACTATTAGTAGCAGGTCCTCTAGACACTGTTATGCTAGTAACTCTTTCTCCTCCTTTTTAGCTCCTCAAATAGAAGCTTACTGGATTTACTGTCATTTTCATAAGTCGTGGAGTAAGCCAGAAACCTCTCACCATATTTGTTTGATAAAGCATCATGAACATTCGGCTTCCTGCAGGAAATGGGGCTCTCAACCATTTGGATCTTCACCAAGTGAAACTCTAGATTATTTTTAGTTCCTTTTCCTTATTGATTTCAGATTACAGAAAAAAAGGCACCCTCTTGTATGTGACAATCAAAATAATAATAAGTGGTAGAAAAAGGAGGTATTAGGTCTTGTAATTTTATGGCTCTTCTGATTTTAATTTGCTTTCACCTGTCTGTCGTTGAAAACTTTCTCTTGGGGAAGAAAGTTTGGCTTTGGAAAAACAAGATTTAAACTGGCTGAAAGACAAATGGTGCGTCCAAGTCTATTTTTGTCTCCCAGGTGTTTCGTTTCTCCATTTAAATTTTATCCGTGAATTTTAGAGTTCATGAAAGTTATGAAATGAATCACCAGCTCCAGCCAAGCACAGCGCGGGCTGGCAGCCAGGCTTTCGGGATCCTGAAACAGTGTTCTCAGTCCCAGTTCAGCTCTGTCCTGTTGCCTTCAGAGTAGGGGAAATGTGCAAGTGTCCCCCATTCACGCCTGCATTGGAGATACAATGCAGCCTGTGCTCATGTCCTGGCAGGGCTGCCCTACGCCATCTGGAGCACGAGGCTGTGGCACGTCAGGTCTAAAGCAGGGACCTAACCAAAAACCAAATGATTAAGCTGTGGCAGAAATGACTCAGCTTCTCAGAATAAGCTTTTGACTGTTCTTATCTGTAAGACTGATCCCAGGGTCTCCTGCCTCCGGCCCTGCCGCCTGGGTCTTTCTCTGCGTGTGTTTGCCTCTGTGTGGGTATCTTTGTGTTTCTGCAGCTGTGTCCCACGCTGCAGAAGCCGAGCGAGGAAGAAGAAAAGGAAAGGACAGCAAGAAGCTTCCAGGGCACGCGTGGGTCCTGGAGCTGGAATTCATCTGTGATCATTTATGGCATCAAGAAAGGCTGCTGGTCTGTTAGCTGCAGATGTGTGGCTGTGCCGATGGCAACTGAGCTTATGCTCGGTCACCTTGGAGACCCTCCCAAGAGGCATGCAGAGAAAAGAGATTTACCTATTTGCAGCTGAATAGATGCTCTTCTATATCCTCAGGAGCCAGAAAAGGAAAACCAAGCCCAGGAATACCTTCCACAAGGAATATATAAATAACTCACCTTTTGTTTTCACAAGTTTGCTGTGAGACAGGATTGATCAGATAGTACCACCTTTATTTTTAACTAATAATTCAGGAAGAGTGCCCAAAAAACTACTTTCCCTAAAGTCACACCGTTGGCCATGGGTATGTTAATGCATGCTGTTAGCAGCTGTAATATTAGGTACTTTAATTCGAATTCCTATTCCCTTTCCTTATGTGACGAGGGATAAGTTAGTTTCCACTGGACATTTTTCTTAAAAATTAAATTAGTTTCTTTGGAAATTATAGCACTTACTTTGCACAATGTCCCAAAACTCCTTCTTCCAGCCCCTTAGTGTTTCTCTAAACAGTTTCATCTAAAACTGTTAGGTGAAAATAACCTATGCATTTTCTGGCAAATTGCATCATATCTTCAAGATCCAAACCTGAGTTGTCCTCCCAGTTTTTCTTGTCCTAGGAAATTTAGCCCGGGTCTTAATGAAAAAAAAAAAAAAGTCTTAACTTCCCCAATTTTCTGCTTGGCAACTTCTCTTGTATTTTAAAGAAATATTTTAAATCTATCTGAGCTAATTAGAAAGTGGGGGGAGAAAAATGAGTATGAGCAATTAAAGTTTAAGTTAAAGATTTATTTGTGAATATTATTGTTTTTAAAATTAACTTCATGGAATTTAAATAGTTCACCTTGGCCTTAAGTGGGAGATTTTGAAAATAAGGAGAACAAAGGCCTATGATCGGGACTCCCCACTAAACAGGGAGGGGTGGCCTCCACCTGTTAAAGCTCGTGCTGTGGCATCCCCCCCTTTCTCCTCACAAGCCCCCCAGTGACCTCGTATCAGAGGATTTCATAACTCCAAGAACATCACCTTTCAGAGATAGAGGAATGTTTGAGAACCCAGCCCCACGGCCGAGCTCTGAGCCCTGAGCCTTATTTGTCTCACATTACGGTTGAGGCACCTTGAAAATGAAGGGCGAATGCGCATGCCCGAGGTGACGAGGTGACGTACGCCCCACAGTGGATCTGGACGCGAATCCCCGAACCGAGGCTTTTCCTCCTATGCACGAGGGACCTGTCAGTAGCTCCCGGTTGCCTCAGGTGAAGGTCGCTCTGCAACAGGTCCCAGAACAGCCTCCTCTTCTTTCTCCCGTCCACAGGTCCAGTCTTGTTTCCTGCCATTCCTCCCTTGCACTTTAACTCAGAAATACAGAATGGCTTTTCAAGACACTGTGTGGCACTTGTCACCTTCCTGCTCTGTACATTCTGCACTGTCTGCCTAGAAAATCCCCAGCTTTGACCCTCCCTTAATGTTTTCTGCCGTAAACGTGTATTGATTTTTTCAGAGTAGATTGTCACCTCCACCAGGAAGCCCCCTACACTTTCTACCACTCCCAGTTTTCTCTTTTTCTGCTACATGTATTTATCTCTCGATTTATTCAACGCTGAGCACCTGGCACCGTGTGCCAGGGAACACAGTTGACAGCTCCCTCCTGAGCTCACAGGCTAGTGGGACAGACAGACTTTAAAGACAGTAAACACACAGATAAAGGTCTGATTGCAACTGGGATGATTTTCAAGAAGGAAATAAAGACCGTGCCTGGCACCTGAAGAACCCAGAAGCAGAACAGATGAGCAGACTGGCTGTGATTCTTCAGTTTGCGCCTCAGTCTTCTGGGCGAGACTGGTGCACTTTGACCCTCCCCGCATTTCTGAGTCCTCACTGCAGGGTGCTGCCAGCGGGACGGAAGCAGGGGTGTCTGCTTGCACCTGACACCCACCTCAAGGATGAAGGTGCCTCCCAAGCTGGTGGCTGCTTGGCGCTGGGGGCTCTGTTCTGTCAAGGACACTCCCTTTTCTCAAGAAGGAGGCTTTGGTCAGGCAGAATGTATGATATTGGGGATGTGAAGGCCATGCCTCTCTCAGATTCCCAATGAGGGCTGTTCTCTAATAACCTTGATGAGAGGCCGGGGGTCGTCATCAGAAAAAGCACTGTCCAGGGACATGGATAATGACTTGATCAGAGTTCTATTTATACCTGCACTCTTAATTCTTAGGATGAATTAATAAAATGCATTTATTTTTATTTTATTTGTCTCTTTATTTTGCTTTTATTTTTTTTGAGACAAAGTCTCAATTTGTTGCCCTTAGTAGAGTGCAGCAGCATCATAGCTCATAGCGACTTCAAACTCTTGGGCTCAAATGATCCTCTTGCCTCAGCCTCCTGAGTAGATGGGACTACAGGCACCTGCCACCATGCCTGGCTTTTTTTTTTTTTTTAAGAGACAGGGTCTTGCTTTAGCTCAGGCTGGTATCAAACTCCTGACTTCAAGCAATCCACCTGCTTCAGCCTCCCAGAGTGTTAGGATTACAGGCATGAGTCACCGCGCCTGACCTATTTTTATTTTTTAGAGACAGGGTCTTGCCCTGTTTCCCAGGCTAGAATGTAGTGGCATGATCATAGCTCACTGCAACTGGAATTCTTGGGCTCAAATGATCCTCCTGCCTCAACCTCATCAGTAGTTGAGACTATAGGAGCAGCCACTGTGCCTGGCTAATTTTTAAATTTTTCATAGAGATGGGGTCTTGCTACATTACCATGATTGACCATGCCCAGCCAATAGGGTACATTATATTCTCTTTAAAAATCTCTTTGGAGGCTCGGCGCCTGTGGCTCAGCGGGCTAAGGTGCTAGCCACGTACACCTGAGCTGGCGGTTTCGAATCCAGCCCGGGCCCGCCAAACAACAATGACGGCTGCAACCAAAAAAGGGCCTGGCGTTGTGGCGGGCGCCTGCAGTCCCAGCTACTTGGGAGGCGGAGGCAAGAGACTCGCTTGAGCCCAGGAATTGGAGGTTGCTGTGAGCTGTGATGCCACAGCACTCTATCCAGGGTGACAGCTTGAGGCTCTGTCTCAA
>CAUYRH010122237.1:0-22585 GCA_963574655.1 Perodicticus potto | reverse complement strand
GCCCAGCCCCGCTCCGAGTCCAGACCCCTGCGGACCCGGCTCTGGCGTCCTGCTGGCCTTTGGCCGCCCTGCCGGCTTTCACGTTCTGCTCCTGCAGGCTGCGAGCACCGGGGAAGCAAGGGGGCCCCAGCCACACGCAGCCCGAGTGAAAGAGATGATGCGGATTCTGCACGTTGGGCAGAGGCTCTTTAGCACAAAGGTTCGATCCTAGGTAATCCCTGGATCTGGCGCATCTGTGGAATAGATGACCGCTCTCAGGCGAGGGGTTCCCTCTCGCCCACTTGTCTCTCCATCACGCCCTCCCACCTGACCGTCATTCACACTCGGCACGGAGTGTTCACCCTCCATTCCCGCCCCGAGCGGAGCTGCTCGCCGGCCCAGGGGGCTGCACGTCCAAAGGCCCCCGCGGGGCGCCTGTGCCCACCGGGCGGTTGCTCTGCTGAAGCGCTGCCATCAGCGAGAGACGGACGATGCCTAGATTTGGGGTCTCTGGTGTCTACTGTTAGAAGACTCAGTCACATTCAATTTTGTCTTTCAGCGCCCTATTTCCTGACGGTTTGAACAGACCACTCCACTGGGAAGTCTGCCCCTGCAGCAGGTGAGGGCCCCGAACCGCGCCCACTGCCAGGACCAGGGGCAAAAATCAGGTCACCCCACTGACGATGCCGCTCTGCCAAAGGCTCCGGGGGGGCTCTAACCTGGGACGAAAGCCTTTATTTCCTTGTTATCCCCTCCGACTCTTGTGTTCATCCACAGATGAATAAAATGGTTTGTTTTCCCCTGGTTTTGTTTCCAGAATCCTCTTTGCCAGACACAGTTTAGAGTAGTAAGTTCCCCACCGCAAGGCAACCCGGGCAAGCCCACGAGAGTCACAGAGATTTCAGAGTTCACGGCGATTGTCCAGCAAGGGGTTCTCCCCCACTGGTAATGCTCCTGTGCTATAGGGTAGTGGGGACCCCCGGCACTGTTATCTAGACCTACACTTTAAAGAGCAACAAAAAACTCATACCACAAAATTAGCATAAAGGAAAGAAAACCCTGTGATGGCTAATTGTATGCGGCAACTCATCTGGGACTCGGGGGCCTCCCTATTTAGTCAAACACTGTTTTCTGAACGAGATTGACACTTTGAGCTAAGCAGATGCATCTCCCTAATGTGGAGGACTCATCCAGGTAAAGACCGGAGCAGAACCAGACACCAACCCCGCTGTCCCCTGCCTGGGAGCCTCCAGACCTGGGCCCAGCTCCTGCCTGGGTCGTCAGCAGACTCTTGACCTGAACCACTATACCTGCTCTCCTCTGGATCTCTAAACTTTTAGCCCACCCTATAGATTGTAGCCTTAAAAAATAAGATGAACATTTTTATGTACAGGACCATGCTATTGGTCCTGTTTCTCCAGAAAACCCTAATATATCTTTCATCCCCTAAATTTTAGAAACAAAAATAAAGACAGAAGTTACGTTACTTCAGCTGGGATCCCATGTGAGTTTCTGTAGGTCTGTCAATTCGCTAAGAAGAGTATTGTCCATGATAAACGCAGCTCGTGTTAGAAAACGTTTTGGAGTCTATAATCAGAGTCTAGATTTTTTTTACTTACTGTGTATTTTCACATAGTATATTTTCATTATACGGATGTTAAAGTATTACTTTCCCACATTCACCCACCATCCTCTTACCCAGGCAGGGGAGATCAGGTGAGGGTGTGGGAGGTCTTTGTCTAACTGCCACCTCATTCCTGAGGACAGATTTGAGATGACACAGGCTCTAACATCCCACCTGAACATGGTGGAGAAGCCGAGGGGAGTAATTTAACTACAGCAGGTGGAAATTCCCAGTACCCAATAGGACGAAGGTCAGGTAATTTTCTTGCTTTGCTTTATTCTTGCCTCCACACTCTGTCACTGTCCAGCAAAAGTTTCTTTGTCATGGTCAATATAAAACAAGCCGGTACGGACTCTGCTAACACAGGATTCCTGGTCATTGGGAAGTTTTGCTGACTTTTATTACTGTAAATGTGCTTTTTTAGCTTTCTCTAAAATTTGCCAAACTTTGGCGAAAGAACTAATTAAAACAGACTGAGGGTCATTTTTTAAACTACAGATGACAAAGATGGGCTTCACATTCCTTTTCTGTGGCTTGGTGAAGCAAGGAAGCTAAACATGCAAGTTTACCAGCTTATAAAATCTGCAAGTCTTTGCTCCTATTTTTTACATGTTGTAAAATTTCTAAGTGCTTGTGCTTATCACAAAAGAAAGTATAATTTTAATGTCTAAAAGTGTTAACTATGCTTCAAATGTCATTTTCTCTTCAAGAATAAATATTTCCTAGCAAAAATCTATTTCCCCCTGTGACAGTTAATGTTATTAAACTCTGGGGGACTGTTGCTAATTGCTCCCCCTTTCTCATATTGCGTATCCTCCAGGTTGGCAACAATCTTGTTCATAATAGCTGCAAAACAGAACCAGAAAGTGGTCCCTGCTGTCTACTTCCCCGGGGGCCGTGCTTGTGCTGTGGGCTGCCATGGGACTGTAGCACCCACCAATGGCTTTGCTCAACTCAGCAATCGCTGCAGACCTGAGAATAGAAGTCACGTCCTTGGCTCAGTGACCTGGAGAGCTCCCCACGCCATTCAGAGGCACCACAGGGGCTGCGGTACTAGGACAGCTGACCCCCAACCTCCCCTCACCTCTGCCACCCCCATTCAGTCAACCCAGCCCACCGGCCTTCGTGCTGCTTCCGGAACATGCCAGCCCACTCCTGGCCTTTGCTGGACTCTCCTCTCTGCCTGCAAAGCTCTTCCTGAGGGCATTGCTCTGGCTGCTTCTCTTCCCTTGAGCATTCCCTTAAATGCCACCTGCCCAGCGTACTCTCCCTGGGTGCTGCCACCCCCAACTCCCACCCCCAATCCTTCTTCCTCCTGCTGTCCTGTGTCTTTCATCCAGGTACATGTCACTTTCACACATGCTACATAATTTACACATTTATTAGGTTTAATGTAGCCCCCTTCTTCCCCACCAACGGAAGTCCCAGGAGGGAAGTTTTCTGCCTTCTGTGTTCCCTACAGTATCCCAGACACCTAGGACAGTGACCAGAATGTACTAAGCATTCAATAAATATCTTTTAAATAAATCAAGTCATTTTTCCCCCATCGCTTTTTAGAAACGCTATTTCAGAGCTTCAGCGACTTTGATAAATTCTGCTTTATAATGTCTAGAGCATTAGATATAGGTCATACCTAATGAGGATGAGTTCCACGTAAGAAATTGTCTTGCTTTGTATTTGTTTGAATGTAGGTCTGAAAAGGCCAATTATATAAAAATAAG
The DNA here is from genome assembly GCA_963574655.1 of Perodicticus potto. Lineage (NCBI taxonomy): Eukaryota > Metazoa > Chordata > Mammalia > Primates > Lorisidae > Perodicticus > Perodicticus potto. The sequence continues at coordinate 19,261 of CAUYRH010122237.1, read as the reverse complement.
GAAAAGGAAATATTCTAGCAGAAGGCTCACTTCCCACCTTCATCCCACGCCCAGCAGGTGGCTCTCACCTTCTCTGATCCCCTACCTTTGATGGAGTATCTTCTACTGACAGGGTGCGTCTTTCCTTCCAGCCCTGCCACAAAAGATCACAAAAGTCCCCTTTACCACCATGTAGGGTAGGAAATCCCAAGCCTGCGCAGTACAGGGTTCTCCCGTAAGCTGGTTTTAGCTTGCTGAGCAGAAACTTCTCAGATGCGCAGAGAGACAGCAAAGAGGCATAAATGAGAGTTCGCAACCACGAAGTCTAGACCACAGGGCAGTCACTCCCTTCCCGAGAGAGCACACCAGGGATTGTTTAAACGCGTATTCCCAACTGCTCACACTCCAACAGGCAATTAGATAACTTTTTCTCTATGATCGAATGAACATAAACAATGATGTTCTACAAGTTTACTAAAATTAGAACTTGTTATGTATTTTATACTTCCCTCAACAAAAATTCCTAGCATACTTGTGCTCCAAGGAAATCATATCTGAAGTTAATTAGCACGGGAGGCCTGAGCAAGATGGGAAAAAGGGCTCCCTGGTGCTTTCCCCCACCAGGATAGTAACGCGAATGACCCCCACACTCAAAAACACCTTCACACAGGCTAAGGAAGCCAGCTGAGAATTATAACTCTGTGGGGTAGTACAGAAATAATAAAAGATGAATTACATTCTGAAGAAATAGCAGTTTGGCAATACCTGTGCCACAGCTCCCACCCCTACCCCCAGCCAGAAGAGCAGGAGAGAGACCCCTCCTCATGGGAGAAGGGGCAGGAAGTGAGGTGGGACTCCGCCTCAAACCCAGACACCAGGTCTACCCAAGCAAAGCCCTGTGTGGGAGGGCACCCGTGGCCCCGGACTCCAGGCAGCTGCTGTGGTGACAAGCTGGATCCTGCACAACATACCTCAGGGAACTAGAAAAAGAAGAACAAACCAAGCCCAAAGTGAGTAGAAAGAAGGAATAAAGGCCACAATATAAATGAATGAAATAGAAACTAGAAAAACAACAGGAAAGATTAACAAAACTCAGAGTTAGTTTTTTGAAAAGATAAATAAAATTAACAATCCTTTAGCTAGACTACGAAACAGAAGAAAAGGGTATAAAGAAAAAGATTCAATGAAATAAAATTGAAATGAAAGGGGAGACATTACAACAGAAACAAGAGAAACACAAAGGCTCATAAAAACTACTATTATACACCACCAAATTGGATAACCTACAAAAAACAGATTAATTCCTAGGCACATACGACTTTCTGAGACTGAATTATGAGGAAATAAAAAATCTGAACAGATGAACAATGAGTTATGAGATTGAATCAGTAGTGAACAGACTCCCACCAAAGAAACGCCCAGAACCTGATGGCTTCAGTGATAACCTCTACCAAACGTTAAAGAATTACTACAAGTTCTCCCCAAAGTCTTCCAAAAAAGTAAAAAGGATCAAAAACTTTCAACTCATTTCGTAATACCAGCATTATCCTGATATCAAAGCCAATAACAGCACTCCAAGAAAAGGAAATTGCAGGCCAACATCCCTGATGAACATAATATAAAGATCCTCCATGAAATACCAGCAAACCAAACTTAACAGCACATTAAAAAGATCATTCACCCTCACCAGCTAATTTATCCCTGGGGTGGGAGGATGGCTCAACATGGGTAAATCGATAAATGTGATTGAAGATAAAAAACATATCATCATCTCAACAGTTATAGAAAATGCTTTCAACAAAATTCAAAATTCTTTCATGGTGAAACTCTCAATAATTTAGATATAGAAGGAATGTCCCTAACACAGCAGTGGACATAAATGACATACTTACAGCTGGCATAACACATGATGATGGAAAATTAAAAGTTTCTCCTCTAAGGTTAGGAACAAAACAAGGGTTCTCACTCCAGCCACTTCTATTTAACACAGCACTGCAAGAACATAGTGTGGGAAGTCACAGCCAGATAATTGGGCAAGAGAAAGAAACTTAAAAAGGGTCCATATTGGAAAGACAGAAGTTAAATTTTTCCTGTTTACAGATGGCATAATCTCAGATACAGAAAACCTTGAAACTGTTACAACCAATAAAAAATTTAATAAAATTACAGAATGCGAAATAAACATATTAAAATAAGCAGCATTTCCATGCACTAACAATGAACTATCAAAAAAGAACTCTCCAAAAAAATAAATCAACATTTAGAAGCAAATTATTATTTATGAAAATTAGTCAATTAAAACATAGATATGTGGTCTACACATAATTATCAAGTAATTGTAAATGTACACAACTCACATGGCTTTATTATAATTATTGATACCTCTGGTGGAAAAGAACCTCTGGTGGAAAAAATGATACCTACTTTTATGATAACCTCCTTATAAAGTTGTTTGTGTTATCAGTTGTATCAGAAGTAATAAAACTGAATATCTTGAGGGAAAAAAAAGAACCAAGAACATGATCCCCTTTACAATAGCTATAAAAATAATAATAAAAACCTAGAAATAAGTTTAACCAAGGAGGTGAAAGATCTATATGCTGAAAGCTATAAGACACTGATAAAATAAATTAAAGAAAATAAATGGAAAAAATCCTGTGTTCATGGTTTGAAACAGTATTGCTAATATGTCCATACCTCCAAAATGATCTACAGATTTAATGCAATCCCTGTCAAAATGGCATGTTTCACAGAAATAGAAAAAACAGTTCTAATATTTGTATGTAGGGAACCCCACGAGACCCCAAATAGGCAAAGAAATCTTAAGCGAAGAGAACGAAGCTGGAGGCATCAGACTACCGGACTTCAGAGTAGAACATCGTACTACTGGCATAAAAACAGACACAAAGGTCGATGCAACAGGATAGAGAACCAGGATAGGGGCGCACATTTACTGCCAATTGATCTTCAACAGAGAGTCCAAGAACACACTGGGAAAAAGACAATGCTTAGTAAATCGAGTTGGGAAACTATAGAACCACCATGCGGAAGAATGAATTCTGACCCTTAGCTCACTCCATATGCTAAATTCAGCTCAAAAGGGATTAAACACTAAAATATGAAACCTGAAAATAGAAAACTTCCTAATGAATGAAAATATAGAAGAAAGCTCCATGACACTGGTCTGGGCAAAGGAGATATTTGGGATATGACTCTCACAGCACAGGCAACAAACATAACATAGACATCTGGGTTACAAACCAAAACTCTCCTGCACACCCAGACAACAGAGTGAAGAGACAGCCCACAGCATAGAAGAATGTATTTTCAAAATAAGAAAATGCTATGAGGGCTATCTCTCACAGTACGATCAAAATGTTTCTGATTGTATATGAAGCACATTCTGCCCTATGATTGCACCAATGTACACAATTATGATTTAATAAAATTATTAAAAAAAAATAGAAAAAAAAATGTACATTTGGTAAGGAGTTAACATCCAAACTAGGTAAGTCATTCAAACAACTCAATAGCAAGAAAACAAATAAGCTAGCTTACAAAAGGATCTGAATAGGCGTTTCTCGAAGGAAGAGATCCATATGGCCAGCAGGCATATGAAACAAATATGCTTAACATCACTGACCATCAGGGAAACGGAAATCAAACCACAATGAGATATCGCCTCACTCCAGCTAGAAGCACTATGACCAAATAACAAGAGTTTGTGAGGACGTGGAGATGAGGCAACACTGGTGCAGTCTGGTGGGAATGTAATTGAGACAGCCATGATAGAAAATGGTTGAGCAGGTTAGTCAGATAATTAAACATAGAGCCACCACCTTACCCTGCAATCCCACTACTGGGTATTCATCCGAAGGGTGTGAACTCTGTAGGTGGAGGCGATATCTGCACATCCATGGTCATTGCAGCACTAATCACAATGGCCAAGATGTGGATTTCCCCTAACTGTCAACAGATGATTGTACACAGGAAATGTGGGATGTTCACACAATAGGACATTTTCAGCCTTACATTAGAAGGGAAACCTGTCATTTGCAACAGGGATGACCTTGGAGGGCAGAGTGTTAAGTAAAATAAACCAAGTGGGTAATGACAAATATCTCATGATCACACATGGGAATGTGAAGAGTTTAAAGCTCACAGAGGCAGGGGGCAGACTGGTGGGGCCAGGGGCTGTGGAGCGAGGTGGGTAGACAATGGTCAAAGGAGGCAAAATCCCACTTAGATTAAAAGAGTAATTGCAAGAGATCTATTGTAAAACATGGTGGCTATAACTAATAATAATGTATTATACGCCTGAAAATCCCTAAGAAAGAGTAAACTTGAATGTCTTATCACAAAAGAGAAGAGTATGAAGTAATACTTGTGTTAATTAGTTCAATTTAACTATTCTTCAGTGGACACATATCTTAAAACATCCTGTACACAATGAACATAAACAAGTCAATTTGAAAAATGAATAAAAATAAATTTCATTAGGATATTTGCTTTCTGTAAAGGTCGGCCTTACAGAGTTTGCATCACAAGTGGAAGTGATTTCTGACTTGGATTTCCATTTAACAATGGGATCTGTTGAATAACGTGGATTTTCAAACCATTGAAATTGTGAAATGTGAAGTATAGGCTGTCCCTGGGTTGGAAGTAACACGTATGATATATCCATCACTGATATATGAGAAAATGTGGCAAATATTACAAGGAGGGTAAAAAAACACTTCGTAATTCTCAAACAGAATTGTGGAATCCACAGAATTTTCCAATGCTAAGAGGGTAGACTAATTAAAACACAAGAGAATTTCTCATTACAGCAACATGATGCAGAATCCATTCTTTAGCAAGTTAGAAAGTAGGAGGCTTAAATAGCACAATGTAAGATGAGCAAAAATGCTGGAAAAAATGAAAATAAAACACATTGTTCATATGGTATTAAATGATATTACCTAAATTTACCTAAGCTGGAAAACAGACTACATTGAACCAAGTGTATAAATGCTTACCGACCCTAATGAATTGAGGAGGTAACTACTGTGCTTGTTTATGTGGCCATGTGGCATGATAGAGAAGCATCTGGAGCAGACAAGGGGGGAGGAATCCTAGCTCAGCAGTACGAGTGATTCAGGCCCCGTGGTGATGTATCAAACCTAAATGTTCCCGGCCAGCTGATCTCCCCCCCCCCCCGGGTTTCTCTCTTCCTCTTCCATCATCGTACCTGACACTCAGATTAAAACAAACAAAACTCCAAAACTCTACTACATCTGGGATGAAAACAGGTGGACCCTTCCAACTGTGCCAGTCTGTAGATGAAAGACACAGTTCTTATATAAGAATCCACCCAGTGGCAAAGCATTTGTCTTGTTAATCTGTGGGACAGGTATGTGACAATAGGGCTACTAATTTTCTGGGAAAATTTTACAGGAAATAATTAGAGGATTTAACTTCATTTCTCTCTTGCTCATCCCCCCCCCCCAACCATATCTGAGACAATTGTGTGAAAGGAGCAGTGATGCAATTAAATTCAGCAGGTTTTTTGTGAAAACCCACTGGCCCCATAGACAGGACTCATGAAGGTGTCTGTGCTGGAGGTGGAGGCCAAGTTCAACCATCAGGAGGAGGGGTCTGGTGGGGCTGTGAGGGAGAAGGAGCAGGGAGGAGAGATTGCGAGAATGTCACAGGACAAGACATGAATTGCTTGCTTTTCCCTTTTATCTTAAATAATTACAAAATACTATCTAAATATTTTGATTTCTAAGTTTTCTGAATAAACCTCCTTAAATGTGCATATTTATAAGCACGGGATTTATGATCTTGTTTTGTGGGGACAGGGAGAGTCCGGCAATAAATTGCTGATTTCCGTAGTCTATTTCTTTCTTTCATTGATTACGATTCCTATTTCCATGAATTCTTCCAGGAAACTTCCAGGAGTACATATCCATTTTAAAAGGGAGATCAAGTGACCAGCAAGATCTCACTGCTGAATGGCACAATCAGAATGCCAACTTGGCCATTTTCTTTGGAAATCTTATTTTTTTTCTTTCTAATTCACATCATCATGGACTGTACCCTTGACCTAAGATATCTACCTCATATCCTTTTGCATATTAGAGTTTTAGAATGGGAAATTCTACTCCAATCCCTGGAGTAGACTCTGATGCACATACAAAGCCAGTGTCACGCCCATGGGCTAGCAGCAGCTGAGAGCAGTTCCCTCTAGTAGGCCTGGAAGGTTAATGGGGAGGGGTGTGCGCTAGAGCACTGAGTGCAAAAGAGCACATGAAATACAGTAGAACCTCCAGAGCTGACCACTTCCCCACACTGACAACCTCCTTAAGTTGACCAGACATGCACCACATGGACATATCAGTACAGCAGGCCTAGTTCCTTATGTTGACCATCTCTGGATATTGGGCAATTAGTTACAATCCCTTGGGTAGTCAACTTCCAGAGGCTGGACTATACATTCAGTGCCCTGACTACACTGCTCTCCTGTCCTTCTGATCTCTCCTGTTGGGGGAACCCAAGGGAAAGCCTAGGGTCCAGGGAGCTCACTGAGGAAGCCAGCCTCCTGGGGCCCAGCTGGGGGAGACAGGTCCAGAGTGCACCTGCAGCAGCATAAGATGTCTGGACAGTACAAGGCTGGACTTCCTCAACAGAGCAAGCTCAAAGAGGATATCAGCTGCTCACATACTCCACGTGATCTTGGCTACCACCAGAATCACTTACTAAAGATAGAGCTAACAGTCTCTATTTGATAGGATTACCCAACTTAGCTAATAAAAATACTGGATACCAGTGAAATCTGAATATCAGATGGAGCTATGTACATGCCTAATTTTTAGTAAAAGTATGTCCCACATAATATTTGGGATATAATTATATTAAATACCATGCATTGTTTATCAGACATTAAAATTTAACCAGGTGTCCTATATTTTATCTAACAATCCAAACTGTTTGTATGTTGAAATATATAGTCATCAAATATATAGTGGAAATACTGTTATTATTATACTTCTGTCTCAGGGACTAGAGGAAAAACCTTGAGTTTCTACCAAGTGTGTTATATTTAGCATCATTCCTATGAGTTTCATATTTTTACTTCTCTTTCCAATTTAATTCTTAATGTCTTCTCTTTTTTAAAATTACGCTGTCTATTTTTATTCATTATGATATATATATATCATAATATATATATAGACCATGTGCCCTGAGAATGTACTGAATTTATATCTCATTGAGGTCATCCATGAAATACCTCTTTTCTCATGAGAATGCATTTCTTAAAAAGGCCAATGCCTAGCCCAGTATACTGTGGAAAGACAGTGAAGTCTTCTTTCTGTGTACAAATAGGAAATAAGGATTTTAAAAATAAACGCTGGTTCAGAAGTTTCAGGGTATTTCTAAGGATAAGAAACACGAGTCTACAGAAGTTGCTGGTATAAGACTAGATGTCCACGGCTTCAAGAACATTCCAGCCAGGGCCTCAGCGATGGAAGGTAATCTTTTGGATGGCTTCATGAACGGACATTTAAGATGCTGACACTGCTCCTCATCTTGTTCAGAGCAGAGGATACTGAGAAAGAAGGGGGGGTCCCCATGTCTAGGATGGGTGGAGAAGAGGGGAAGAGAGGATGTAAGGGTGCAGACGTGGCACCTGCTTCTCCCTCCCATTTAATTTCTCTAGGCTCCTCAATTGATTCCTTCTCACTCAGAGTGACACCCAGGACTGTCCAGGGTCTAGTCTCCCAACACTCAGACTTCTCTCCTCTTTTTACCTCTTTATCCTCTTTTTAGCAAGACTGACCTTCCTACTTGGCCTGAGTTTTCCAGACACACAACCATGGCTGGGACTGGGCACCTGCCCTTCCCTCTCTCTCCTGTTTCTTGTGGTTCCAGCATTCAAACCCTCATCTCTTACGCTGACCCTGACCATTTAATCTGCATTATTTTTCTTCTAGGCATTGATTGCTGCCTCCTGGATACGTCATTATCTCTCCATATCCTCTGCTATAAAACATAAGCTCCATGAGACCAGTGATTTGTCTGATTTTGTCTACTACTGTATAGCTACTATTCGGTACAGACCCTAGCACGTGGTGGACCCCCCAAAAGTAGGGATGAAACATCCTTTCTCTGGTGTAACACCATGTATTTAGTCTAACTGTGGGTATGCTATATCACCAGCCAGCTTTGCAAGTGGCTGATAATTAGGGAGTTCACTTCCTCATTATCAAAATGAAGACCTTGCCTTCCTTTCTTATTTTAAAATTATAGAAAATCAAACCGTGTTTAAGTTGGGTGCTATCACCACTGAAGTCAGTATCTAGCTATGTTGATGAGTAGCCAGTCCATTTAATCTTTTTGTTCATTGATTTCACCATTAATGCATCATATTAATATCACCCCTTGAGAGGTTCACCGATATTCTTGCTGGTTCTCCAACAACACAAACCACTGCATTATTTGAAGCTGATGGGGCTTTCCTCCCTCTACTGGAAAGGGTGTCTGATATCTGCTGAGATCTGTTCTCCTCAGCATCCCACCCCATAGTTCATGTGTATCAGAAGCCAAACTGTTCTGAGCACGGGGCACACCGGCCCAGCAGGTGGCTCCATCAGCACCTTTGGGTCTGCTTAGAGATGCACCAACTAATAATTCTTGATGCCCATGGAGCACTTTAGAATTTACAAAAAAAAGATCTGATACATATTACTATATCTTAATTAGTCCTTACAGTGGCCCCATGACAAACTGTTTTTCAATTTTGCCAATGAGGAAATTTGCCAGGTTGGGAGGAGTTTAAGCAGAGCTGAGGGCACTGCCCAACTCTGCTGTGAGGCTGGCAAGGTGGCTCTGGTTTTAAGGAACTTGGTCAGAAATTACTTTGGTGAGAAGGCAGTGGCATGTGACACAGAATCTAATTTGAGGCATTTTTTTCCTGACCGGCATCAGTTCTTGTGTATAAAATGTCAGGATCCCTTAAACCATTTTCCATGATCAAAGTGTGCTACTTGGGAGCTGCCTAGAAGATAATTATGACACATATTTTTCATATAGTCCAGTGAAATCATTTCAATGAGTATTTTGATGTCTTGTTAATTCATTCTAGACATGTACAGTCTGGTCTCCATGAGGATAAAGGTATCTGGGAACTTGTGCACAGAGACGCAGTCTCATCTCTAATGAGACCCATCTGTAGAGAGCTTTGGGATCCCCAGAGGGCTGGAAGGGACCACAGACAGCACAGCTCTGTGGTTCTCAAATGGAGTCCAAGTATGAGCATTTGTGATGATGTGTCACCAGATAGGAATCTGTGGTGTAAGCACTGTTCATATTACAAACACTGGAATGTTAAGCAATGTCAAATATTATTTTATATTAAAGCAAACTCAGGTAATGTGGCAAAGAATAAAAAACTCCACATAGATTTTGTGGGTATAACACAGGTTTAGCAGACTGCGTAAGCTGGGAGTTTATGTTATGTTGTCCTTAGGGGCAGGTAAATGAAAAAAATGGAAACAACTTTAATCTATTCGATTTGCAAGTGGATAAAGCTTGAGGCCCAGATAAGTTCAGTGACAGAATTAGCTGAAGCCCCAGACTCACATGCTTTACACAAGGTAATATGCCTGGTGTCTGAAATGAAGATGCACCTTGGGGTGAATCTGGCCAGAGCATGTGAAAGGGTGGAGTTCCTCACTGGGCACACCATAGAAACCCCTCACAGAGAGTGGCTTAGACAGCAGTTGGGTGTAGGAGTCCCAGATGGAAGTACGAGCAGAGCCATGCTTCCTGCGTAGACAACGAGGGTCTGTTCCAGACCTCCCTCCTGCCCTCTGGGAGGGCTTGGCCGGCAACAGCAAGTCTCCAGTCTTCACATGGAAGTGTGTGTGAGCAAGTGTATGCGCGCACTCACTCATTACTTTAGTGAAAAGGCGGAATCTAATTTGAGGCATTTTGATGCCGGTCAGGAAAAAATGCCTCAAATTAGATTCCTCATCATACGCCACTGCCTTCTCACTTCACAAGGCAGTGTGTGTGCGTGTGTGTGTGCCTGCACCCGCATACCTGTCTGCACCTCAATATCCCCTTTTCACAAGGACATCAGTTATACTTGAATAGGGGCTCGCCCCTCTCCAGCAAGACCTCATCTTGACTAACTACATCAGCAACAACCTTACCTCCAAATAAATTCACATTATGAGCTATTTGGGGTTAGGACTTGAACATCTATCAATTTTGGGTGGGACAAAATTTAGCCCATAACAAAGGTCAAGTCTACATCTGCCTAGATTCAATGAACCAAGTGGTTCTGAGAAACGGTAGCCTGTGTCAAAGACCAAGATGGGCCTATTTGGTGTCCATCTCTTAGGCCTCTTTAAGCTTAAAATTAATAACTTACCACATCTTCAAAACTCACAGCCATCGTGTGGTGGTCTAAGATTTCCAATATGACATCTTATCTGTCAAATACTAAAGAGTCTGTAATTGTTGAAATTTGCCAGTCACAGGTTAAGATAAATAGGAGCAAAGGCAATTGAGGTTTGATCTAGCTGCCCCTAAGAGAGCAGAAATCCATTTTCTGGTGCTTTTTGAGAGACATGAATTTTTTTTTTTTTTTTTTTGAGACAGAGCCTCAAGCTGTCACCCTGGATAGAGTGCCGTGGCATCACAGCTCATAGCAACCTCCAATTCCTGGGCTCAAGCGAGTCTCCTGCCTCTGCCTCCCAAGCAGCTGGGACCAGAAGTGCCCGCCACAACGCCTGGCCATTTTTTGGTTGCAGCCGTCATTGTTGTTTGGTGGGCCCGGGCTGGATTTGAACCCACCAGCTCAGGTGTATGTGGCTGGCGCCTTAGCCCATTGAGCCACAGGCGCCGAGCCGACATGAATATTTTTAAGTGATAATCAATACATGGGAATAATCAGTCACTCATGAGTTAACTTATCTCTTATTTGGGGGTTTATGAGTTCAATAGACTTTCATTGTATGTGCATTCTGGCTGAAGGGGGTCTGGTAATTCATCTAAGTGAACACTTGGGACCTGGCCTGCAGGAGGTATCTAAATCCTGCAGTCCCTGTCTGGCTACAGTGATATTTCAGTTTCTACTCACATCTACCCATGCAAGTGGCACCTGACACCCTCCTCACAGCCTGCAGTAACCATCTCCCCACACTGGGGTAATGAAGTTTATCTAAGAATTACTGTTTTTGAATCTATCACAGATCTCTTCTCCTTTTATTGAAAGTAAAAGTTTATGATGAGTAGACTATTAAAAATACTGTTTCTTCTTCCAAGTACTATTAGCACATTTTCCCTCACAACTAGCATGCCAGCAAGAAATATGAGTTGTCATTTTAAGGCAATAATTTATACTACTAGATGCCAACTCAGTCATAGTTCTATGGTTTGTGCAAGGAAACTTTGAAAAATTATCTCTTTAATCATAATGTCACATTGGAGCCTTTCAATTAACAAAGACCCAACAATGACTCATCATTCTGAGTGAAAAAGACCTTTTGACTCAGAAAGTGTTAATCACAGATAAACTCACAAATTTCACCTAATTTTTTAGGTGAAATTCCCAAGTGTGTGGGCTAGAAGACAACAGTCAGACTGTATGTCCTATCAAGGAATTCCCTGAGAGTGGGAGAAGTCCTGTGCCTTAGGTTTAGATAGGTCTATCTAAGACCACAGAGATATCAGGCTGGCCCCGAGGGACAGCCAGCCCTTCACAATGCTAGGTCCAGAAAGCAAGAATATTCAAGATTAAAAAAATGACAATTATTTTTAAATGAGATGCATTTGTTTTCAAATTACATAGAATTTAAAAAAGCTGTATACTGAGGACTACATGTGTGTTCCTTTTACTTCTTAATAGACACGGAGGCTTAATTATAAATGAAAACACTAGAAAATAACAAAGTAGAAAAAAATCATTAACTACTGATACTAGAAATTGTTATTTATACTTAGAGAACTGAATGTAAAACTGCCTACACTGGACTTTACCTTAGTCTTGAGTATGTTTCCTAAAGAATGGTTCTGCTTCGAAAATGAGGTTCGAGTATAGTGTGTGGTGTGGCTGTGGCTAGCGACCCTCAAAGTTTCTCCCAGCTTCAATGGTCTTCTGACTCTGCTGTTGAACTACACGCATCTTGATGACTTTAGAAAACTCCTCATCTCTCATACATCTGAGCCAGGAACTCTTAATCTGGGGCCCATGTTTTTCCATGCATGAAGTTGAGTGCAGGAAAAATTCCTGTTTTTCATTAACCTCTAGCTAAAATTTACCACTTTGAAAAAATTATTAATATGTTCACAAATATAGTAGTAGTGCTGTGACTTCATCCTCAATGAAAATTACCAGTGTTTTCATATCACATTTCAGATATAGCAGTTCTTTCTCCATTTTATTGACATGAATAACACCTTTAAATTGGCTATAGGTAGATACAAATCTAGCTTGCCATTTAATAGATTAGTAAGAACATATACACCACAGATTTTGTATTAATTTCTATACTAATTTGTAGTCATATTGCACTAGTTTATTGCCACTTTAACAAATTACCATAACCTGATGGCATAAGACAACACTGATTATCTACAGATCTGGAGACTGTAAATCCAAAAAGATCTTAGTGGGCTAAAACCAAGGTGCTGGCAGGGCTGCCTTCCTTCTGGAGGCTCTGGAAGAGACCATTTCACTACTTTCTCCCTCTTTTAGACACTGCCCACATTCCTTGCCTCCTGGCCCCTTCCATCTTCACAACCAGAAAGGGCCGACTAAGTTTTTCTTCCTTGGAAACACCCTGACACAGATGGTTCTGCTGCCCTCTTCTGCTTTTAAGGACCCTGGTGATGATACTGGGCCCACCCAGATAACCCACAATACTTTGCTCATGCCAAGGACAGCCAATTATCAAACATACTTCTATCTCCACCTCAATTCCTGTTTGCCAAGTAACAGCACATTCATAGTTCCGGGGGCAGGGGGTTAGGACATAGACATTGCTGTGAGTCATTATTCTCCATAACATACATATAAATTTATACAAATCCAATAAATTATTTCCTTGATAACACTGCATATTAATACTTTGGGCATTTAAAACACTGTTCCAAGGAAGGTTGCACAGCCCCCAGCAGACTGGGCTCTCTGGCACACACCACAGGGGAGGAACCTGGATTTTAGACAGTGAAGCTGGTGGTGTGGTCTTAGTGTCCCTTTGAGGAGGCATTGGCCCCAAAGGCCCTGGCATGAACTTCTTCATCTCTACTTTCCAACGACCATGTGCACTAGAAAGACTTATCATACAATTCTTATTGATGAAGAAACCAGGTCTCAGAGAGCGATTTGCCCGAGGCACACTGTTGCCAAGTCCCAGAGCTCCAGTCCCAGGAGGAAGCCCCACAGCTGCAGGTCCTGTGTGTCCCCGTGTGTCCCAGCGTGCATTCACTCACTGCCAGACATGCTTCACTCAGAGGAAATCAGCTCTGTGCTAGTGTTGGCCCACAATGAGAACTTCATACATTACTAACGCATCTGACCAGACTAGGAAAATGCCTTTGAAAAGTAAACCCTGGTCTCTCTCAGCTTTCCTCCACTATAAGGAAGTCCTCGGCAGCAGGTACAGACACCCAGCTTGTGAGCATTTCCGCTGACTGCGGTGGCCCAGTGAGCCAGTAGACAGGCGCTTTCAAGGAGCTGAGGAGGAATGTCAGTGACACCACTCTCACTCATGGCTTTGTAGGTGTGGTTGATTTTTATTTTTTCCTATTGTTTCTTGAATTTTTTTTCAGCTGGATGGTATCTTCACTGGGTAACTTGGAGTCCTATTTGACATCCTGAAATTCAGTTCTGAATTCAATGTCGACCAATTGCCATTGTGGGCTGGTCACCATTGCAGTTTATCACTGCTGCCGGCTCAGCCATGTGGGACCTGCCTTCCAGGCTTTTAAAGGAAAGCCTATTGAATAATTCAAAAGAGTTTCAGAGTTTCTCTTAGCAGACTTTGAAAGTGTGTGGTACAACCAGACTGCTGGACACAGGTATCTCATCCTGACTTGCAGTGCTACCTGACCAGCTCTGGAAATGTCCCGGCCAGGGCTCGCAATGGTAAAGGAGAGGAGAGAGAAGGCAAGGGGATGGAAGGAGAAAAACAGAGGAAGGTTGGGTCCATCACCCCGTGACACCAAGACCAGGGATGCTGGCCGCCTCCTTGACCACGTGGGCTCCAGCACTGAGGTGAAGGTTATCATGATGGCTCCAGGACTGAGGTGATGGTTATCGTGATAGCCTCAGGACACGGCCAGGTCCAGGACTTTCAACCCTGCCTCCATGTACCCCACTCCTCTAAGTCAAGCCTTCTCCTTGCCGCAGCCCTTCCCCAGATGAACAGTCCCCTTCTCACTGAGAACAGAACTCTCCATGAGGAGTGCTGAGGTTTGTGGGCATTACGTTAAGAAATACAGAATCAAAGCAAGGTTTCGACTGTCGGAGAGCAAAATAGCAACAACAGAAACCACATGCAAAAACTAGATAAGTTCCAGGGGAGACTCGAATAACGCATGATGTAAGGTGTTCCCAGATATGCAGACCCTGACACCGCAACCTCGCTACCCACACTCTGTTCCACGTGAACTTGGGACCCTCCCAGGAAATTCTCAATAGAGAGGCCCTGAGTACTTACCTCTAGGGGTGAAACTGTAAGGGGATTTTATTTTCTTCTGCATTTTCTTTGTAGTTTCTAAACTAACCAAAGGAAACATACATCATTTTATTATCAGAAAGAACACTTTAACTTTATTGTTTTAAAAATAAGATATAGGGCAAGTTGTATATCATGCCAGCTCTCGTGTCTTTTGCTGAGGGGAGAAAGCGAGGATTATTTTTTGTGGGTCTCTGGCGTCAGGTTACTTGTAAGATCCAAAGGAAGGCTGAGAGCCCGCTAGTAGAAAGGTCAGTTTCTGTTCGTGATTTGGTTTTACGGTTGTAACTATGTCCCACCGCCTGGTGGTTACTTTACTGGTAGTTGGAAATAATGGAAAAGCCTTGAGAAGACCTTGAGAGGAATGAGTTAGAAGAACGGGTGGAAATGTATGTGTTATTTTTAATGAGTTTATTTGTTATTTGATAAGAAAAGGAAAGTCTATAGATGCTTGCAATTTATTCACAGCATTCTGAGAAAAAAAGTGGTAAATTCTAAGAGAAATCCTATTTTCAGAGTTTTCTTGGTCTCTTTACAATGGCTTGTTGCTTGCTTAGTCTGCCTGGTGGAATTTCCGAGGACACCTCTAAAAGGCCAGTGCCATAAAGGGTTTTCTCCACTTGGTGAACACTTGAAGTCCCTTAATTTGAAGTCCCCACCTCTTTACACGAACTCTTATGTTACGAACAGAACAGACTATTGCTAAGGTATGGGGTGGCTGTCAGAATCTCCTGGCTTCAGATATGCCAATTAAAATGCTCTTTGGGGAATCTCAGCTCATCATCAAGCATGACGTGGGGAGTTGTTTCATGATCATGATACACCGGTGTTCCTCGTTTAAAATCCCACTACAGCCCTGTCCGTATCCAGTCCCTCTGTGGGTGGTGATAACGTCTTCTGCTTTTAACACTTCACCAATAAATCTATTCACCAATTATGTGTCTATAGGAGACAAGCAAAGCAGCTATGTTTGGCTCGTTTTCATTCAGGAAGAGGTTCAGAATGACACAAAGAACCGCAAAACACCGGCAGTACATAAAGTCGCTGCTGGGAAGGAAAACTTGAAGGGAATACTCTACTGACTCATGCTTCTTTTGAGATTGTTAAAGGTTTCCCAGAGAAGCGTTGCTACTAATACACTACATGCTTGCATTTCAAAAATATGTAGCACAATTCATAAGCTGCCCCATTAATCTCAAAGATAAACAAGCACTGTCAAGGCTTAGTTACCGACTGATCTCAACCGCCAAGCTCGTGTACACTGGGGCCGCAACAACACCCATCACATCTGGTTTGGAGACAAACAATCAGGAATGAATATTCCAGCTAATTAAATCCTCTGTTTGAAGGATTGGTGCCATTTTCTGGAACCTGCTATTGCCTGGGACTTCCAAGACAAACATGAAAAATGCCAGCAGGGGCAGCTGACCCACCGTCATCATGGAGGAAAGATGAAAAGAAGCCAGGTTGTTCCTACCACTTATTTTCTCTTTCTGGTTTAATCAGAAAAACCAAACGACCCAGACAAAGTCTGTTTCACTCAAATATAAGGTGGAAAATAGTATCTGATACTCAATTACCTACTGAAGGCAGCAGGCTGGCAAGAGTTAGTAGTCTATTCCATGTCTCTGACACCCCACTGCGTCTTCTCATTAAAATGTCAAATCTGTATACCATACATGGCCAATGCAAATTTGGACCTGTGATGAAGATGTAAATGTTTCAAGGTTATATAAAGCAAAGAGTCAGTAATAGTAGCTGAGTTACAGTCAGAGAATTCTGGACTCACTAGGTGTATGCAGGGGAAAGTGTTTTCAAAGCTGCTATATGGAAAATGCCAGATTGGTGGTTACAAAGGGAAAAATACATATTTTGTCTTCTTTTGTCACTAAAAGGTCAATCCCACTTAGAACATAGAAAGTATTGTTCTGGTGGTGACCAAAAGAGGAAAAATGGATTTTTCCCTATTGTTATTAAAACATGAAACACAAATACAAAGCATGCTATCAGGGAAGTTACCCTTTGATTTGAAGATAAGATTTTCTGTGTTAAAGTAACATCAACAATTATTCAATATAAAGATCTGATTTCAGAAAATAGTCCTATATGTCATTAAAACAACATGGCTTTTCTGTTTGACTTCTGGCTAAAAATGAGAGCATTCTCCTCTTTATACACATAATGCCATTTTTACACAGCAGCTAAGTTGCCCACTCTACCGTACATTTCACATTTGCTGATATAACTCGCATTTACGGGGGGCTGTGGACGTGGCCTGTGGACAGACTCTTGGCAGCGACCTTCCCTGTAACCCAGGCCTCCTCTTCCTCTCACTTCTGTGCACCCTTTTCCCAATCTGCTCTCCAAAAGCGCTGGTTTGCAGACATTTATAACCCAGAACCACAGGTATTTGCTAAATGTACTTGTGGAAAAATGGGTAGAGTTGAGTCTTTTCTTAATCCTAAAGTGGAACAACCCTGCAGAGAGAGCATCTGGTTGCAGAGAAGGGTGTGAAGTGTGGGTCTCAGAGTGTTCCACGCTAGCAGTTTCGTTATTGATTTATTTAAGTTCTGACCTACACTGTCAGGCAGGAAAGAGGCAGTGACCTGTGGGAAGTTACCATTCTGAGTCATTCTATTTATGAAAGCAGACCACCACAGCTTTTTTAACTTTTGGAAAAAACCTTAAATAAACCAATAATGAAATTACTAAAATGAAACATGCTGAGATTCACACTGGATCCATACTTTAAATAACATTAAAATACTGTTTCTTAACCAAAAAGAGAAGCGAAAAGATCCAAAAAGCCTATTTTACATTATTAGAATAACTCAACTCAATCTTAAAATTTAAATACAAACTAGTACTGGTAAAAAAAAAAAAATTCAAGCATAGGTTAATTTAAATCAAATTAGAATATGCTAGCTAAGTACTTTGGTGTTTAAATATGCAGAAAAACTTTTGATAGACCAATGGCAAATGCTGCATTTCTGAAGTAAAATTTTTATTACTAAGAATTAAGAATTATGTAACATGGCCTAGACACAGGTAAGCTGCCTAATGTCCATGTAGGCTCAGCCCACCACGAATATGCAGAGGTTTCAAATTCATGACAAGACCAGACACAGATGTGGACCCAGTCAGTGAGTGGCAATGCCATATAGTTGCTAAAATTCTATGAAACTCTATAAAAGAACTCACATAGAATCACACTACAAAAATAGAAATAAGACCCAGCACAACGTCTTCACAATCTGTGAAGTTAGACAAATTTTATACATGCACTGTGGAGCCAAAGAAACTAGAAAAGAAAGCATATTTTATAAGCAATGCTTGAAATATTTTTTCTTTTCAGAAAGAATCCAGAACTTCCCTGCCCCTACCTCTACCACCAGGTGCTCTAAAATAAGTAACGATAAGCATTATGGAATCACTAATGGATATGACTAAGTCCGATAGAGAAATAAACCCTGTATGGTCTCTGCTTCCAAAAACAGGGATCCAACTGAGGGCAGAATTTATCAGTGTTAACAGAGCTTGTCATTATGTGACATTATTCTATCTGCTTAGATATGTATAGGACTCATCATTGCCTTATAATGAAAACTTCTCTTAGGAGAAGTTTTCTCTTAGGAGAAGCTGTGATATACAGCTTAATATTTAATAAGTTGCTCAGAATAATAGTATTGTCCATCAAAATTAAGGCTATTGAGGTAGAAATAGTTTGATACTGGTTATTGGAAGCCAAATGGGAGGATCAACCCAGGTAGTCACACTAGCAAAGCTGGGCATGTCCCAGAGTCTGCTACAGACTGGAAGGCTTTCAGGAAGGTCTAGAAGGGTGGTTCTCAACCTTCCTATGCCGGGTCACGACCCACAGGTTGAGAACCACTGGTCTAGAAGAAGGAAGGAGACTCTACATATCGGAGTTGTCCTTTTTAATCAGTATTTACGGGTACACCATAGAGCAGGGGTCCTCAAACTATGGCCCGCGGGTCACATGCGGCCCGCCGAGGACCTTTATCCAGCCCGCTGGGTGTTTTTGCCTCCACTGCCTGTCCTGTTTAGCAGCAGACTCATCCCAGACACAAAATCTGTTAGTGGAAAAACCACTGGTTGCATTCCCAAACAAAACGTGTGGATTCACTGGAAAAGTTGCAAAAGGAGTTCCAAGTTAGATTTAAAGAACTTCATCTCCATGAACAGGACATACAGCTTTTCCATAAACCATTTTCTATTGACATTGAAAATGTAGAGGTCAGTCCCTGAAGTAGCTGCCCCGGCCCCAGCCTCCGGCCCGAGCTCCTGCAGGTGGGAGACAGGCACTGCAGGGTACGGCACGGGTGGCCGAGTGCTCTTTCGGCTCCAGCTTTCCAGCTTCTCCATGGGGCTGGCCTGCAGCGCCCGGATGCTCTAAGAACGTTTCCACTGTTGTTTGGAGGACACACACAGTGGGATTCAGAATTCCTGGAGAATTGCCTTTGTGAGAAGCTGGAAGTATTTCTTTAAATTCCATCTCTTAGTTTTTCAAAGAAACATCAAGAAACCAT